>BGPR01002798.1:18504-31114 GCA_013235015.1 Araneus ventricosus | reverse complement strand
AATGTTGATGCTGAAATTCGATTTTTTCCTTACACGGTTGTGTTTTAATCTTAAAAGATTTCCTGGTCATATTCACAAATAATTCCCACAATGCAATTTTTAAAATCACTTTTATTTGTGATCTAAAAATAATTTTATTTTGATTTTTTTCTCTCTTTTAGGTTTAAATTTAAAGTTATAAATAATATGGAATCTCGAAATACATTTTTGTCATATTTAATGTCAGGTGGCGCCACTGGTATGAAATCAGAATATTATGAAATTATTCGATTAACTGATAATCAAGTTCCTCAAATATTAAAATAATATACTGTCATCGAGAACGCAGAAATGTAAAAAAAATTAAAAGAACTCTGCACATCAGGAGGAGAGTGAAAAGTCGATGTCAAGATTTCATCTTCAAAATCATGAAACAACTCAAATTAAATAGACGTGTGTAAAAGTAGTAAAAAGGAACCTCATCTTCAAATCGAAAACATATAAGATGAAGAAAATAACTAAATGAAATCAGAATGTAAATATTTTTTTATTAATCACACTAAACTCAATCCATTTGGTACTTCGTTTCTAAAGCTTTATGTAAAATAACTTAGCTCTGTGATGAGATAATTTCCAGTTTGCAGGTGTTCGTAAAAGAGTGTAAAATTAGTTATCTCATCATACATATTTTTTTAATTTCTTTTCGCTTTGATTTGTAATAACAAAAATATATTATGTTTTGGAAAATTTTCGAAGTGACTTCCAATAATACTTATAAATCGATAACACTTACTATTTCGTTTAACACTTATGAATACATTTGAAAAGGTAAGGTGAGAAATAAAAGTTTCATCTATTGAGTGAAGCTTGACTTCATAATATCTCTCTAATATATCAGATTCTGTTATATAATTGGTTAACTGTGGAAAGACATTCTTTTCTGATTCCTTTCAACTGTTATTAAATCAATATCTGCTTTCATCTAGAAGGCAAAAGGAAAATCGTTGCAAATGAAACTGTCAATTTTGATAGATTACTGTATTGATTCTTTCTTCGAGAAGAGTATTTTCAAGACACACACAGAGGAACATTTGAAGACATATCCATTTTGCAATGGCTTTTTTTAAAAATATTCTTAAAAAGTATTTGCATACGACACAAAAATATAAAATCAATTTTTATGTAATATTACTGAACAAATAATGTTTTAAAATTTAATCACATAAACTTGGTGGATTAACGTTCTACTTGCAAGAACGAGATCAGAAAATTCTGACGACTAATTATTCATTTTATTTTTTAATCGGTGTGTTCTCGTCAGTTATTTTCCTAGAATAATCATTTAAATAAATAATCAATAATTATTCATTCCATCCCTTGCAACACTACATACATGAATCGATTGATTTTAAAAGGACATTTTCACATTTTAACTTCTGACATTTTTAAAATTTTACAGCAGGAGAAAAAAACCGCATGGGTATCTATGAAAGTAATAAATCTAGAAATAATGAGTATCTAGTATGAAATCTGCAATGAAAGAAAGAAAGAATGATGGTTCTTTATTTTATTCTCGGAAATATTGGAATAGGAACACATTTCTTCGTCCTTGTATAAAACTTCCCTGTTTGCTTTATTATTTACGGTCCTTCTTTCCTCTAGGTTTTTCTAGGAAATGACATTTCTTTAGCTATCAGGTGATTTCAGATTTTTCTTCTCAGAATATTTGATGGAAAGCTCATTTAGGGTATTTTAAAATTTTGAAGTAACTTTGATCATTTAATAAGTTTACTTTCATCGTCTAAAAATAAATATGAATTGATTTGTTTGCTATAAAAATATTTGGAAATGTCCTTTAGCAACATTTTTTTTTACTTTATAAGAGCCTATAAAACATGGAATTATTGTCTAACAATCGAAAGTAAAATTGTCCCCGCGAATATGTTTATGTTCCAAAAATGGATGCGTGCGCTGAAGGGTTAAAGTTTCACAGAAAACTTGGATTTTAGTCCTAAAATCACCACTAACATCGCTGAATACACGTTAGATTAGGTTAGGTTATATTAACGTCCCGTTTTGAAGCAACACGAGGGCTATTTAGGGACGGACCTCGTAATTTTGAACCGCGGTCAGATGACGAGGACGACACCTGAGCTGGCACCCCCCTCTCCAAACTTCCGCGCCACACCAACGGGAGGACGTTTGGCCACTACGTATGATTTAGCGTGCAACAGGCCCCATACACGGCGGATCTTCAGTGGAATCGGGTTTCGAACCTGCGACCCTCCGGTCCCGAGGTCGAGACCTTACCACTAGGCCACCGCGGCCCTAATACACGTTAGAAGACTAGAAATTTTGTCAAATTAGGTTCTGATGAATTGATAATCGAAGATAACATAAATGATGTTACTTGGCATTCGATCGCGTCATTTGAATCTCAGGAGATATCCGAAAAATGGAGAACGACAAACGAATAGAAATGGGGACATTCTTTATCAAAGATGAATAATTTTTAGTTCGCAATTCTACCTCCGTTATTCATATACTTTCGGTGGCGGGATAGAAACGGGGTCCTTTCGGTTCCGAGCCGAAGATCCTAACCACTAGACAAAAGGAATTCCCAATGTCCGGAGGCGGATATTGGCTAATATATATCAGAGTAAGATCGCGTAGCACGGTGCGCCACATATTCATTGAACTTGTACAATAATGTTAACACAGAACTTTGTTCAGATGACCTATTTAGGTTTAGGTGTGCTGTGCTGGAGTCAAAGACTACTCTGCGTGTTGCCTCTTTCTGTTTATTGACATACAGACCACACGTACAATAATGTCAACATAGAACTTTATTCAGTAGACCTGTTTAGGTTTAGGTGTGTTGTGCTGGAGTCAAAGATCACGCTGAATGTTGCCTCTTTCTGTTTATTGTGTGTGACATACACACCACACATGCAATAATGTTAACACAGAACTTTGTTCAGTAGACCTGTTTAGGTTTAGGTGTGCTGGAGTCAAAGACTACTCTGCGTGTTGCTTCTTTCTGTTTACGGACATACACAACACACATACAATAATGTTAACTCAGAACTTTGTTCAGTAGACCTGTTTAGGTTTAGGTGTGCTGGAGTCAAAGACTACTCTGCGTGTTGCCTCTTTCTCTTTATTGACATGCACACCACACATAAGACGGGAGCAGATTGCATTGATTGCCACTTATAAAGAGCGTGCAATGATCATACACTACAAAACAATGACTAAATAATAATCACGTCTCGTGGTACCTGCTTTTAAGTCAGTCAGGCACAAATGTGCAATACCCGAGGGGAGGATCCAATACATATCCTGGCATCTGTTGGCACTATCAAGAACACCTATTTAAACTTAACTCGCGAGGACGCGCATTGGCCTCGCAGGCCCAGGAGTCCTGTTTTTTTCAACAAATCGCGCAGAAAATTACAGTTAATTTAATAGGAAACATTTCTTGCGCTAGTGTACAGAATATGTAATAGTAATAAAATAATTTTCAGATAAATCTCACCTATAGAGCTCATTATATTGAAAACAATTGAAAAATGCTTGTATTTACGAGGTATTTATGAAAATGCTGGCTTTCCCGTCCAAAATTACCCGCATTCTCCTGGATATAAGTATTAATGCGTCTGTCTCATCTATAAGCATTTCCAAGACTTTTAAACCGGTATAAAACTTTTGCTTCACCAAAGTTTTCGTGTAGTTGTATAACGATGTTGCGTGAAAAAAGTTCTCATATTTTCGCGAGGTTCTATTTTTCACCACTTTGTTACTTCCACCTATTTTACAGTTTACTACAACATTTTTTAACTCCAGCCTTCTTCTAAATAACTGGTGGACTCACAAATATTTTATTCATTGTCTAATTCCTTTTCAGAATTCAACATATGATATCTAGCTAATTCAACAGCAACAATTTCTTTATTTTCTTCGATAATTGATTCTTAATTAGTTTATTTTCAGCTAAAAGCTTTTCTTATATTTACATCTCGCATTTGCAGTTCGAATAGAGATAAATTGTCGCCATCTATCTGTTCTATTTAGTAATCCTACACAGAGACACGAGCGCGCATCGGGCTTCGGAGGCATGACCTTCTGTCTTCTGACGTAACAAATGAGGGAAAATTCTTGAAATACTTGTGGTCAGCAAGTAAATGACCTTCAATGCAGCTACTGTGAATCTGGAGCTTTTTCGTTCAGGGGTTATTTTTCTGTAATAAATTATTGCAGGCACCTGTCCTCTCAAGCCCGATGCGCGTCCTGGAGGGTTAAGTATGAAAATTTCATAAATACCAAAAATACAATAATACAATAATAAGACCATTAAAAGTCAGATCTAGCTCATCAGTCCCATTATCCAGAATATCTCCACATTTAATAATTTAAAAAGTGCTATTCAACCAATAGAAACAAAAATCATATAAATAAGGGAAAGAAATGACAAGCAGAAATGCCGCTAAAACGAGTGGTCCTGTCGTGGTTTTGTCCTTTTAACTCTTAACAAATAATTTACAAGAAAGAGTTGATTACCTGTAAATCCAAGAATAACTGATTTTTTATACAATTAAGTTAAGCAAAAATCATTCACCAAGATAATTCTCGTAAAGTAATCAGCCAAACAATCAAAAGGTAAAGGAAATTCCATCTGCTAAGTGGTTATCACATTAAGATGGTAACATATTGCGTTGTGTTAGATTTAATTAGTGCAATAACCCAAAGTACTAACCAAAGCCTCAGATTCGCATTAAGGATGTGTCCCATGTGTAAAAAAAAGAATACAGTAAGTAAGTTTAAAATAAAATAACGTTTATTATGTTTCTTAATTTTTAACATGATTATACGATTAACAACCTTAAAAATGGCACAAATTTAAAAATTTACTCATGCGATATGTTGAAATCGGAGAGCGCCCATTCCGCAAATAAATTACAAATTCACAAGGAAATCCACTTGGGGCGTGAGACGCTCTTTTATCTACGAAATCCTCGCCTTTAACATCCTGTCATAAGCCGAGCTAACGTTCACAGTTACGAAACTATGTTAAGAATTCTAAATTTTACAGCAACATTAAACTAAACTTTTGCATTACAACTCTTTGAGCATTATAAGCATCTACCATTAAATCTGCAGAAAAATAACCAAGCCCTTACAATTTTCAGTCCGCGAATCATGCCCCAAACTGACCTCAGATTCGATACAAAACAAGTTTTAAAGGAAATTTCTCTTTCTGACCACACTATATGATTGAACGCATAAACGACATTCTGATAAACATAAAATACAGCATAGCAAATACGGGACCGATTATCTCTTCAGTTACATAGCATGACACACACACAAAAAGAAAAAATAACAAAATGAATAATACAAACATTCAATGACACAATATCTAGATTAAAAGAAGAAAATGACACAATTTCAATTTATTGCATTTAGCTCCCTAAGAGTGTCCTATCGTTGCACCCAGAAGAAAATTGCTTTTATCGCCCTCCCTGAGTTCCTTCGATTTGCCATGACGCCGGACATAAGAGGAATAAAAATCAAGAAAAGAAAACATGCTGGTACTCATCCTGGGGTCAGCTGTCCCGTCCCTGGTCTCCACACATCGGTTCCATGCTCCTTCTGGAGTTCTCGAGCTTAAGCGACGGTTCTCGAGCGAGGTGGTTCTCTCCAAGCAGAATAATGCCGCCCTTCCGGAGAACATGGGATCAGCCCCGCCATAGGTCGACGTGGGATTCACTTCATCAGTCTTTCGCTTACTCCGGTGATAAACGGGCTCAAGCCAAGGCCCTCAGAACAAATGTCGGCCATCCGTCGGCAAAAAAGTCCGGTCGTTCGTCCAAATTCGGTACCGCCTTCATTCGTCGCACATTCCCTGATTTTCGGGGTCCGAAGATATATCAGGAACAATGTTAGACCGAAAATAGTCTCACAAAATACCAGAAGAGGTTGTTCGCCGTCTAATTCTCCATGGCCCTTTTCCCTAAGGGACCAGAATCTTTCGATCCAAAGGGATGTTAAAAACCTCCTTTCTTGCTTTCGGAATCTCGCTTCGGCGTGGAATGCATCTAACGGGGATTTCACCTCCGCGGTGACGAAACCGACGCCCCCTGACACCCTCGCGGGGTCAGGTGGCAGGGCCACCAAATCGGCCGCGATAAAACCAGAAGAGAAGAGCGAAGAGAAGAAGTTCGCACCTCGCGCACCCCCTAAATACCCTCGCCGAAAATCACGTCACGGTGACGCAAGACCCCGTTTCCCATTGGTCAAAAGTCCGAACAAGACGCGTCCCTATCCGCTTGACAATCACTCCGAAAAATTCGCCATCTTGTGGACATCCTACTGGATGCAAAAACAAGTCATCCCTCGCGACGGCGATTTCAATCACGCTCGTCTTGCCCTGAAGGAAAAAAGCAAACTACATCAAGAAAATCCTAAAAAAACCCAAAAAACCCGAAAAAACTTTAAAAGCCCTAATTAAAGTAAGCAATAATTAAAAAACCATCCTAAACACATAAATATTTAAAACACATATGAATAATACTATAATTTGCCAAGAAAGTCACTTCAATTTAAGCCTAACTAAATCCTTTCTTAAAACACATAACAGAACACAAAATACTTTCTTTAAACACACATTAATTAAAAGAAAACTGCTTCATTAAAATAAATGTTCATTCTTTAAAACAAAAAGAATGCCGCTTCTTTAAAAATAAGCGTTCATTCTTTACAATTACTTGATCAAATATATTCGTACTTTAAAACACACATCAATAAAAAATGATCAATCAAAATGTCTCTACCTTTAAAACACATATCAATTTTTTTTCCAAAAAAAAAATGATCAACCACTGCCTGAGTATCTGTGGAACGAGCAAAAATAAATTAAAAATAAAAATAAAGACATTCCCAAAAGTTGCAACACTACAGTCCTCAAGTTTCCAGTATTTAGAGGCCTCAGAGTTCAGTTGAACCCAGTCCATAAGATTCATTTCTAAAACAACCGCTCTGAACATTAATTAGCTACTTTTAAAACAACGGTGCACTATTAATTGTTCTTGCTGCCTGTCTGTTACAAATTAAACTATGGACTTGAATTCTTATTACACAGAAAACGTAACATTTCGGCACTACCCCAGCAGTGTCAATGCAAAAATGGAAATCCATGAGATTCATTTCTAAGACAACAGCTCTCAAAATTGATTAGCTGCATTTAAAACAACGGTGGACTATTAATTGCTCTTGCTGCCTGTCGGTTACAAATTAAACTATGGACCTGAATTCTTATTACTCAGAAAACGTAACATTTCTACACTACAGCAGCAGCAGTACTAGTGCAAAAATGGAAAAAAATATGGACTTTGTTCACTTTAAATCTGAGTCCTTCATTTACGCTACGACTTGTGCGTATTGAATAGAAACAGCGGTTCATTCGACAATAATTATTTAGGCAAACTTCTTATTTTATAAAAATGGAATTTTAGGAAATGGATATATTCTGGATTTCTGCAATATGATTGCAAGCACATATTCCGTCAGTATATATATTACGACTGAGTATCAGAATCATTGAAAAATGTCAGAATGTCATAAACAAATAAATCCTTTATGTCATGATGACGATAATAATCATGCAGTGGCGAATCCAGGGGGGGAGCCCCCCAGAGCGAAGCCAGAATTCTTGATTTAATTTAACATCATTACAAATGTTTTTTCTTAATTTCTCTGTTTAAAAAAATAATTAAAACGTTTCAAAGTTGTTTTCTGGCTTGAAAGGCTCGAAAATTTTGCTACTTTTGTAGTGATTCCACTTGCACTTGTAGCATTGACGCGGTCGAAGACATTTTTTGGCTAGTTATTTCATCGTAATTTTTATTAAATTATCGAAAGCATTGTATTGTTCTTTATGATTCTTATTGTCAGGTGAGCAAAGTCTGTAAAGTTAAAGAGCTTTGGTTTACTTTAGCCTTGAAGTTTGACATTAATCATGACGATGCAAAGTTTCTATGACCTCAGCCCCCCCCAGACCTGAATCCTAAATTCGTCACTGTAATCATGGAAATCAAAGTGGTACTTAATATCATTATAACAAAGAAAATCTGTCGTCACGATAAGTTATTGTAAAGTCATCTACAGAAATTGTTGAGCAAAAAGCAAAATGATTGAAAATTAAAGATTAAAATAACGAGAAAGCGAATTTTTTTATGTGAACGTGAACAACGCAATGAATACTAAAAAAAAGTATAAATAATGGATATAAGATGTGCTGAAGGAAATACTTATTTTGATCTTTTTGCAATTTCGTTTTGATCTTTCATTCGATAACGAAAATCTTTCGAAAACCTGTCTGCCTGTTCTCAGAGGCACTTTACAAAATCACAATTTCCCAAAGAGTCTATTTAAACAAATTATAAAGTGGAAGCGATAAGACATCATGAAGGAAAAGAAGTTCCCTATTCACATCAATAGAAGTCAGATCTGTCATCAAACATTTTCTGATTTCGTGTTGAGCTGTTTTTATTTGACTTATTTCGAAATTTCTAGCCCCAGCCTGAACTAAGTGACAGGATGTCTGTCTTTGATTAAAATGCAAGCAAAAAGGAAAGAACATTTCAGCGCTTTTAAATCAAAAATATTTCAAGAGACGACAAATTCCTACATGCAAGAAATCGAATGAAGGACTGATTTCCATTTCTGTCTGAATTAATAAAGAAAAATGATTCAACTAATGGAATACATGATGACTGTATGTATATATTCAACAACTGCCTTTTCAGATATATTCAGTTTTATTTTATACGGTTTAATTCAGTTTCATTTGAAGCGACAGGTTTTATTTGAAGAACAAAATTTTATAAATGTCTTTTTATATAATTTTATCTTTATACTAGGTGAGTAAACGTTTGTGGCACAAATGAAATTAAGATTTTACTTCATCTCTGAATTTAACAAGAATTTATTGGCAATTACAATCCGAAATACAAAAAAAGATCAATGATTTCTAATGTAACAGAGACATATATGTAATAGTTAAATTTACACTTTTTTTAATGATTTAAACTCCACTGTCAAATATTTGAAAATTTATTTGAATTATTTGTTTTCTTCGTTTATATATTCTCGTACTGACTATTTTAAATGCTCTAATTTATATATTTCAGTGCCTGTTATTATTTATAACATCCTAAATTATTGATATTTGTTATCTGTTGATTTAAATCTTTAATATATCATTGAAAGATTTACAATTTTATTTTCCTAATGATTTCAGCTATCAATTTTAATGCGTTGCACTTCCAGTGTGTATCTAACTGATATTTGATATTTCCGATTAATACTAAATTCTAATTTGACAAGAAAAACCTTCAATTAAAATTTTATTTACTCAGAGAATATGGATAACATTCAAGAAAGATATCAGTAATTTATTTCTATCAAGTATCGATTAGATAAACACTTGAAAAATTTACTGCTTAAACCATTAATAAAAATCAAAGCGTGAGACTTTCAGTGACAGATTACCAAATACGCAAAGTAGGTAACTGCATTACCAAATACGCAAAGTAGGTAACTGCATTACCAAATACGCAAAGTAGGTAACTGCATTACCAAATACACAAATTAGGTAACTGCAGTTACCTACTTTATATTAACTGCATTACCAAATACGCAAATTAGGTAACTGTAGTTACCTACTTTGTATTAACTGCATTATCAAATATGCAAAGTAGGTAACTGCTTATGGAACCTTTTACTTCCTACGGGAGACAAGGCAGACGTCTTGAGATTTTATTTATTATTATTTTCAATGTAATTTATTTTGTGCTTTCATTTGCTTTAAAATAATTTGTACTTGAACTCATTCAAATTAAAAACAAGTATCGTTTATATTTCAAGACATTATTCTGAGATTTTTTTTCATGTTTTCGAATTCGCTTGAAGTTAAGTACGGTCCAAATTTATATTTCTTTTTTTGCGTTTCGCTGACTGACAAATAAATTAAAAGTTCGGTCAAATTTTATATTAGAGAATTAAGAATACGTTAAAAAGATTTTTAAAAGAAATGTTAAAAAATATACAGTTAGATTTAAATTCAGTTTTTTTAAGCGCGAGATACTGAAATCAACTCCCTGAAGGTAACCCGCAATGAAATGCTTTGATATTTCAGTTTCTATTAATATTTGCTAATTAAAAACTGCTTATATACAGGTTTAGCCTCAATGATTCACAGGTTTCAAAGGACTGTTTATTTGCAAGTATACGACGTACTGAGACGGGTGATACATCAAAAGATACATACATTCACCAAGTTTCTGTTACATACTACAAATGACCAGGTGCAGCTTTTCCGTATTTGCATAGGAATGAACGCTGAACGTTCGTAACCGAAGAACACTTTGCATGCCGCCATCTTGTATAGTGCCGCTGCAGGCCTGCCATCTAGCGATCACGCGAGCCATGAGGCGGGCTTTCAATGTTGGGGAGTGTATGTATCTTGTCATGTATCACCCGTCTTTGTAGGTCGTATTCCTCTCAATACACAGTGTTTTGTAACCCGATGAATCATTTAGACTAACCCTGTATAGGTTAAAGCAAAATTTATAAAAATATCTATTTTTGAAGTTTTCAGAGGGGGAAGAGGGGTCCAGAAACTTGCATTGCCTATGCGCCCTACAGGTCTCAATCCGGCCCTGTCAACAAAAGGCACTAAAATACATAGAATACAGTATTCACAATTGTAAATAGGACTGTAATCCCAATTCACAAAGCAGAACATCGACGCATTCAGTCAATAAAAGACTGTTTTATTCTAAGAGAGGAACGAGAACAACAAAATACCGTTAAACAAAACAATGTTACTTAGCTTTATTATTATACATCTGTTAAGATTTTTAATTTTTAAAAATAAAGCAATATTCCAAATAATTAACTGTAATTTTTCAATCACTTAAAATGCATTATGTTTAATAAAAAGAAATAAATAACGTCGAGATATGTATCAAATTTGCTTCCAAATGAAATAATGTCTATCTTTTAACTTTAAAAATTAAGAAATAGCGTTAAAATATGCATTAAATTTGCTTCAAAATGGAATGATTTCTATCTTTTAACTTTAAAAATGAAGAAGAAGCGTTAAAATATGCATAAAATTTGCTTCAAAATGGAATGATTTCTATCGTTTAACTTTAAAAATTAAGAAAAAACGTTAAAATATGTGTTAGATTTGCTTCAAAATGGAATGATTTCTATCTTTTAACTTTAAAAATTAAGAAGAAGCGTTAAAATATGCATAACATTTGCTTCAAAATGGAATGATTTCTATCTTTTAACTTTAAAAATGAAGAAGAAGCGTTAAAATATGCATAAAATTTGCTTCAAAATGGAATGATTTCTATCTTTTAACTTTAAAAATTAAGAAATAGCGCCAAAAATGTATAAATTTTGCTTCAAAATGAAATGATTTCTATAATTTAACTTTAAAAATTAAGAAGAAGCGTTAAAATATATATTAAATTTGCTTCAAAATGGAATGATTTTTATAAAAGAAAATATAAAAAAATGTTTGGTCAAAAACTTGGCGTTATCAAAGAAAATACGATGACAGTACAGAGAGTTAAATGCTTTTATACCAGTTTACTTCGAATTTCTCATTTCTCTTTTCGTTTTTATTTTTATATTTTATTATAGTCTCCGTAGATGGCGCCACATGTCACAATACATAACAATTAACGGAAATTAATTAAACGAGTTTCTTTCTCTATTCTTTCATGCGGAGAATTTAATCAATTGCACTGAATATTATTCTTTGTTTGTTTACGTGTGCAAATCTGGTTTAGACGACAAATCAGCTTCTGGTATCTGGCTTGAAGCCAATGGCTCTCTAGAGCGAATTAATAAAGCAAATAATTACTGATACAAAGACCAGATAATAACGTGTTTTTTGTTTCAATTTTTCCATGATGTACATGTGTATGTTCAAATTTCTAGAATTTTTTCTTCTTCTTTAATATGATTGAGCGCTCAGTTGTTGGAAGACAATCATAACATCTTGAATTATACTTTCAATTTATTACGCAAGAACTTATTATCTCTTCTTAAATCTCTTTGATTTGACCAGACCTGGGCCTGCACTTTTTCGAATTACTATTTTTCTACTCCTAAATTATTTCGCTAACCCAATGCAAAATCGCATATAAAAATGCGTTTTAAAAATAAATGGTTTATTAAAGATAAGTAGTGAAAAGAAACCAAATTTAATATAGTTATTTGGTAAATTTAATTTAAAAAAATTAAAATAAGACTTGAAACAATATAATAAGTTTTTCAATTGAGTGTTTTTGTTTATAAATAATGAAGAAATGTTGTATTCAATCTTCTCGAGATCCGAAAATTATTTTTACCGACTTCATTTATGATCCGTGTAGATATCTCATCAGAAATTTTGCATGCGATCTCATAAGGCAGTGGCTCCCAAACTTTTTTCTCTCGCGTATCCCTTGATTAGTCTTTATATTTTCGTGTACCCCCTACTATCACATCCACCCCCCAATCACCCGTCTATGCAAAGATGTTTTTCTCAATGATGTTAAAAGCTTAGATT
>BGPR01002798.1:0-18494 GCA_013235015.1 Araneus ventricosus | reverse complement strand
TCTATGCAAAGATGTTTTTCTCAATGATGTTAAAAGCTTAGATTAGCGTAAGAGTCAAAAGACTAGAATTAATAACATTTGCAGAACTTATTTTTTAATTTTATTTATTTATTTATTTAGAAAATGCACACTACAGAATAAACTCCAATTACAGAGTGCATGATACAGAAACAAACACTAAAATAGCCATAAAACACAGATTAATAAAAACAACAGATAGACACAGAAATCACTAAAAACACAACACGATTTTAAAAAGCACACAAAATAAAAACACTTCAAGAACACAAAAGCCGCAAACATTCAGTCTTAAAAACACCATAAGACATACTAAACACATCAAGATCATCAGAGTACCTGTTAAAAAACTTGTAAAATCTATAAATAGAAAAATTACGTATGTAATTAAACCTGGTAAATACATTAACAAATAAGCAACTCTTCCTCAGACTTCTAGTCGGCACAGAAAAAGTGATACGTCTCAATATGTCACTGCAATCACTGACATCATTAAGTATCTTATGATAAAATAAAAGACAAGAAAGATCACGCCGGACCCTCAAACTGTGAATGCCAAAGATGCTACATAAATGAGATGAGGATAAGTCTTGTGGATAATAGTAATTTGTTCGGTAAAATAAGTAACGCAAAAACCTAGTTTGTACTTGTTCAATAATTTTAATTTTATTTTTACAGTGAGAGTCCCAGACAAGACAACAGTACTCAAGACCCGAGCGGACAATAGTGAAAAACAAAACCTTCAAAGCAAGCACACCGGAGAAATGTCTGGTATTATGTTTGATAAAGCCAAGTTTAGTGTAGGCCTTAGAGACAATGTTATCAATATGTTAGGTGAAATCGAGTCTAGAGTCAAAAGTAACACCAAGGCCAGTAACTGACTCGGATCGGCATAGTAAAATACCATCGATTTGGTAAGAGTAAAAAATAGGCTGTGGATTTCCTAGTAAAACTAAGGTTGCTATACTTTTCAACATTAAGGAGTAATTTATTAACGATGCACCACTGATATAAGTTATCAAGGTCGTTCTGTAGAAGAGCAGCATCAGCACTGGATCGTATTTGTCTGAAAAATTTCAGATCGTCGGCAAACAAGAGACATCCAGAAAAACCTAATTTACCACGAAGGTCATTTATAAAGAAAGTAAAAAAAATTGAATTTTATTCCATTTTTACAATAGTATTAATTCAACGCCAAAACAAATGAAATCAGTATCATAATAATTTCACATTAACTTATCAGGATAACTATGAATTACACTTGGTTATAATCAACTATTCAAGTGGTATAGTTATTAAATAGCAAGTATCCACTTGAGGACACAAAACTCTGTAATTTTTTTAATCCTTTGCGTTTTCATGTTTCCGCCATTACCCTTTAATTTCGTGTACCCTGAACTAATCCGTCGCGTGCCCCCAGGGGTAAGCGTGCCACACGTTGGGAACCTCTGTCATAAGGGGCCGTTCCCTGAATCTAACGATAAGGGTTTTCGCAAACGGTCATGTCTGCAAACCAAAATCGGGCCAGATTTTAACTTGAAGAATATCTGGACTAGCAATACAGTCAAACCTGTTTTCGTGCTGTCGATAGGGACCGCATAAAAGAAACCACACAAAAAAAATATTCAGAAATTTCAGAAATACTCATAACAAACAATTTTTTGCAATATATTAGAGAAATTTTTTTTTATGCGGTGGAGAGGGATCGCTTTAAAAAAAGTCGCACTTAGAAAATATGTCGAAGATTTGCGAAATAGTGAGAAAGTGCTTTCAAACAAAATAAATAATTAAATTACACATGGAAACATTTTTAAAAAAATTAATTTCTCATTTTGCACGTGGAGAAATTTTCAAAATGCACATAATTCACTGCTACTCGTCGTAGTCAAAAAAAGGAAATTAATTAACGTTAGTCACAAACGAAAACGATTGGATGTGCATTATCGAGAGACTGTTGATAAGAACTGAACATAGCGCCCAAATGCGAACAGCGCCTTACAGTGTACGTATGTACACTGACAGAAAACATTCCAACGGTGTTATAATGCCAACACCGTTGAAATTCATATACCACATAAAAAATCGCACAGAAAAGGACCTCACAAAAACAGGTATGACTGTATATTATTTCATATACAAATATTTTTGTTACTTAAAATTTTTATTTTTAAATATCATTTTAAAGTTATCTATAATGAAGTACTTAAGTTATAAATGCCAGGGCCGACAATCTTGGATGTTGCTGCAAATACAAAATTGAGAGATCTTATATATTAAAATATAAAGTAATTCATAAAAAGTAATAATAAAAGTAATTTCAAATGAATAAATAAATCCTTTTTGAATTCCAAGCATATAAAGTTTTTCGAAATAAAGAAGTTGAATAATTAGTTTAGATTAGAAAATAATTTAAAAGGAGAACGATTTTTTTCAAGAGAACTTCAAAGTAGAAAATATATTAAGGGGGCATACGACTGTTAAACCTCGAAAATTTTCGATTTTATAAGAAAATATATATTGTTTCCGTCTTTTCTGAACAAGTTGAAACAACCAATTAAAAATTCCCATAATTATGAAAGTTATGAATGAAAATGTATCAGCTATTCAACGTAAACATTCAATATGGCCATATCTTTAGAACGATATATCTGAAAACGTGTTTTTTTGGTATTGCGCGCACGATATCTCAAGAACTATTGAATATTTTTAATAATGTTTTCACTGAGTATGTATTGTGCTATGTTCTACAAATTGAACCAAAATTTTGTATATATTTTCTCCAAAGAGGTTTTTTGGGTTGTTAAAAATGTTGAAATTTTAACAATTTTTAACATTTTTATTTTAAATTGGTATATAAAATAGAAATTAAATTTAAATGTTAATAAATTGAGGTTCCGTTTCTCAAACAGACTGTTTGGATTACTTACCCAAAATATTGTGTTCAGACGAATATTTTATTCGTAATCATGCGGGCAAGGTGACTATCTCATTTTTTCTCCAAAAATTATACCCGTATTTATTACTCTCTCAAATAAATACATATCAATATTAAGATTTGAAAATATGTCTACAATAAGACAAGGAACAGATATTTTTATATTAAAAAAGTTAGTTTTGGAATGTTTTGTTTTAGAGATCCTAATGTATCGAATTTGACAGTATTTTCCCCATTCTTCGGAGGTTTAAAGGGCTTATGTCCCCTTAATACAGTCGACGCTCGTTATAACGACCACACATTATAAAGACCATTCCATTATAACGACCAGTGATAAAAAATAATTTGAGTATTTAGTTGGAATCTCTTTAAAAATCGCCTATTTATACGGAACTGCTGAAAGTGCATGTACCCAGTTGTTTCCAATTATGCCCACTATAGCGACCACTCGTTATAAAGACCTTTTGCTGTGGGACGCAGAGGGTCGTTATAACGAGCGTCGACTGTACATGGACACTTCGATAAATTATCGCAGATACAAAAAATGTACGACATGCGAAACTTTCAACCACTGAGAAGGAGATCTCATGCGAAAAAATATAACGAGCATTCACAAAAATCGTTGCCTTTGAAGATGTCTAGTGTATTGTAGGTATGTATAACCTTGCTAATGCTAAACGGTTTACCCACAAAAGAGTATAAAAATCTGAGATGCACGAATAATAATAAATTTAGGTTGGAATAAAGCGAAAGAATCTGTATTCAAAGGCAAAAAGGTATAGTACAGGAAGGAAATCAAATTAGATTTCTTCTCCAATTATTTTTCAATATGTCAAGTATGTAAAAGAAAAAAATTGATTTAAAGCTATAAAATGTTTTTCATGGAATTTCAATGAAAAACATTTCTTTGAATTCCATGAAAAACATTTAAAATAAGAATTTGTTGGAAAGTTCGAAATGGACTTGGAATACTATCATGGAAAATATTATATTTACCTTCTGCTTAGATATTAAATGTTGACTTGCTTCGAAAATTATTAAAATTCTTATTTCGGTTTTTATGACATAAGTAAGCATTCGTAGAATTTTTCAATATGCATTTCATTTGCTGTTCTTCGGTTAGGAAATTTATTCCACAATATAAAAATGGTTTTAACACTTAACATAACATAACGTAACTTAACGTAACGTGACGTGGCGTGGCGTAACGTAACAAACTTTTAAGAAAATGCTGAAAAAATAAAAACTCAACGAATTGATGAAACTTTGTACAAAGATATTCAATTCGATTTTGAACAAAATTAAATTTTTCAAGCTTCTTTTTAATCGAAATATTTCACTTTTGTAATAATCTTATAATTTTTATATCTAAAAATTTTAAATATTTTATCATTCTTTATTTTAAGCTAACAATTTAGGAAAGATGTAAAGGAGAAATTTGAAAATTTATTCATTTATTCAGTCATTTCTATGTTTTTCAGTAGAGATAATAACGGTTTTATCATTGTTTTCTATATCTAGGAGTCAAAATTTAAGAGGTGCTCAAAACTATGGGAAAGAAAGCATGTATTGAAATATATTGATGATGCAATTCGAAAATAGCCATCATTTTATTTTAATCTACTGATGTCCCTTGAAAATATTACACAAACCGAGTCCACGATTTAAATGCAATCAACATCCGTTTAATAATTCTGATTAAACTAGAACGCTTAACAGATTAGAATTTTCACAAACATCCATGTTGTAGTAGTAATATTTATTCTATGAAATGTTTGATAATTAATTAGCTATACGGAACACGAGTAAAACTTAGAAATGTTTGTGTTGACAGCTCGAAAAGCAGAAGTAGCACTTCGCAGAGACAAACATGACAGTCTTCGAATTGTTGTTAACGAGATTAAAGAGAATATTAATTTAAGAGAAATAAAATTGCAATCAGAACTAAGTTCTAAGGTTAAAGAAGCTAATACGGTGCACACTTTGAGACTAAAACATTGGTAGAAATATATTAGACTTAAATTTTAATAAGTGAACATATAAACCTGACCATGCACTTGCAACTGGAATAAAAATAATTTTTGAAAGGCAGTTTTTAGGCATCTTTGATAAAAAAAGATTTTCTTTAGCAAAAACTTGAAAATAAAAACAGAAAGTGCAGAGTCAAAAGAAAAGTTGAGAGTTAATATGTCGAAATCTGCTCTCTCTAAATAAAAAAGATATGCGGAAATCTTTTGTTACTGTACTTAAGGCTGTCAGTATGTAAGGTCATTGAAGGTTAATCGAGTCCCGTTCCTATCGAAGGGAGAGAACCTATGGAGGAAAGAAGAAATATTGGTTCCGATCAGGAACACAAACATCGAAAAGTAAAGAACGGTACTTCGGGACGCGGCAACAAAAAGCATGATGTAAAGTAACTTCTTTTGTCGCCGTAGCAATGATGAGGAAAGGAAAATAGAATTTCAAGGGTTGTCAAACTCGTGTGAAGTTTTTCAAAGTAGACATAAGGAAGAGAGTAATTTAGCTGCGGGCCGAGTGGTCAGACACACATGAGAGGACCAAAATCAAAGAAAGACGTTACAGAGAAAAACTGTTTTGTTAAGTTTCAAGAGTTACAGGTACTTAGACATGAAAATATTTTTACCCTGTGCAATATATGAAAGCAATAAAAAATTCTTCACTGTTTTCAAAATTTTTTATTTTTCCACTGTTGGGTTCAAAATTTTGTATACTTTCGTTTATTCAAATCACTTGTTTATTGAAATTATAATTTTAAAAATTATTAAAAATATTTAATATTAATTATCATTACTTTATTAAAATTACTAAATAATTATTTATAAATTAAATTATTTAGTTTCTTATTAAATCTGTCAAAATAATAAAAGTAAATTTTTACTGCCAAAATTATCGATTTGTTGTATTCATTTTTAGTCTCAGATGGAGCTAATTTAAATCGTTGGATAAATCGAATTTTCGCTCTAGTTCCGTCCGTTTCGAATTATCCAAGTATTACTGTGCCAAATCTTAGACTTTTGCTTGGACGATTTTGCATAGATCCTAATTAATGTTAAGTAGCCCTGACTGGTAAACAATTATTGTTTCAATTTAGTTGATGTGATATACGTGAAAATAATTTCATGATTTTGTAGAGGGACGAGACTCATGTCTATATGGAATGCCGCTGTTGAAGAATTAATTCAGTTTCAGGAACCATTTTTATTAGATGGCTAAGTTCCACGACACAGTACATTAAAAGGTACAAGACGCAAGACAGAGAACAACAACATAACACAAGTACACAGAAGAAGAAGAGAGAGAGGCATCATGGGAAAAACCCGTATGGCTCTAGTAGTGCCACCTATCATAAAAAGGAGAAGGCAGTGAATTGTAACCGCTACAATTTTAAAATACTTTTTCGAGAAAAAAATTAATTCAAACTGCGAATTTCTATGAATTTTACTTCCAGATAATTTAATAGCTTTCAAGAGAAAATCAGTAATGATGTTTTGTTCACCAGAAATTCTGAGAAACGTTTTTCTTTTTAAATCATATCCACTTGCCCACTCACGCAATGCTCAGCGCGCATACCTATTGTTATTCGAATCAAAGGTGGGCCGAATCGTTATTAAATAGGTGGGGATAATAATTGTCTTCTGAGTGCATAATCATCCAACAGGATGTGGAGAAGAGGCGAATAATGATGCTTGCGCAAAGGAATAATAATGGTTTTCGTAATGCCCTCTTCATTGTAAGATTCCAACTTAATGCAATTCTGTAAACTGAGATCATTTAAAAATTAAGTGTGATTGTTCACTTCGACATCTGACAACAGAAGATGTTGCCAGTATTCAGATAAAAAATATGTGACACCTTCGAACTTATGCTGCTTGATTCCTTTTCTTCCCGATCGATCGAATGAAAAGCCTTAATTTATATATCCTCATTTTATGACATGTTATTCGCACTATAAATCTGCTGAGACTTTATTTTAGGGGAGTTGGACCCCAAGTTCATTAACCCTAACCCTATTACTTCGATGCACCTTTTCTCAAAATCTGTTATAGATTCATGTTTGAAATTTTTATACAAGTAAAGTACATCTTTCTAATTATTCTGAAATGATTTTTAAAAAATTCAAAAACTTATTTTTGCGAAATTGGCAATTTCGATGTATCTTTTCTCAAACTGTGTTATAGATACATGTTTGAAATTTTTTATAGAATTCAAGTTCACCTTTCTCATTATACTGAAATGAGATTTTAGTTAATTTTTAATATATTTACAAAATATTTAATTAGACATAAAGAAATGTTATTCTATTTTGACGCAAAAAATTATAAAAAATAAAGTTTTTCAGTTTTTTTAAAAAAGTTCATTTTAGTATAATTAGAAAGGTATAATTTACTTGTATAAAAAGTTTCGAACATGTATCTATAACAGATTTTAAGAAAAGGTACATCGAAATTGTCAATTTCACATTTTTTGATTTGACAAAAAAATTGTAAAAAATAAGTTTTTGAATTTTTTTAATCACTTCAGTATAATGAGAGAGATGTTTTTTACTTGTATAAAAAATTTCAAACATGAATCTATAACAGATTTTGAGAAAAAGGTACATCTAAATAACAGGGTTAGGGTTAATGAACTTGGATACCAACTCCCCTTAAGTTAGGATGATGAAAAGGTATCATAAAATCCTGTGAAGTTTAATTTCACAGACAGACTCAATTTATCCGCTGGAATATGTAGACAATGATATATTACAGAACAATTAAAGTATGGGAAAAATACTAAATTGAAAATTTCTAAAAGGAAAGCGATTTCGTGTTTTTGTATCGTGTATGATTTAATCCTGAATATGCTAAACATGATGATTAAATAAAATAAATATATAAATAAAAAATATATATATGCTTATAGCTATTAAAAAGAAATAGTAAGTGTTCTCCCCTGCAATTGATCATACATTTCTATAAATGGATGTTAATTCAAACGAATAAAATTAAATATGCCTAGATGTTATGTAACCAAACATTCTAGATCGGTATAAATAATATTCTAAAAGAATTCCTCTGACTGTTTGCCATTGTTCATTCATTTCTAATTCGTCATTTCAATGTTATGTAACCAAACATTCTAGATCGGTATCAATAAAAATATTCTAAAAGAATTGCTCTGACTGTTTGCCATTGTTCATTCATCTTTAATTCGTCATTTCAATGTTTTCCGACGATAACATTCACTAGTGAAAGAAAAAAAGGTTTTTCCTAACATTAAGACCCAAAATGAAAACCTAGATTAATCATGAACAAGTTTGATTAACATTCTATTTCTTCTCCGAATTCTACAATTTCAGAAAAAGGGTTTCCAATTAGGTCCATCTATAATAGCGCAAAAACCATTACAAGATTGCTACGGTATCTTTGCAATATTCTACAGTACTGAGAATATTGGATAACATCTTTGAATTAATGGTATATGAATATAATTCTATTTCTTCTCTGAATTCAACAATTTGAAAAAAAGGGTTTCCAATTAGGTCCATCTCTAATAGCGCGAAATCCATTGCAAGATTGCTACGGTATCTTTGCAATATTTTACAGTACTGAGAATATAGGATAACATCTTTGAATTAATGGGCACATATATAATTTAGTAATTGAATGCAATAATTGAAAACTATAGAATACTTTAGAGCTATGAGTGGCAACCATATAGTTCATGATCTCTTAATATTTACGATAATGAATTATAAATTTAAGAATAAATAGTGGTAAATAATTAATACAAAAATGTCTACATTTTAGTATACTAGCAAAAGTGTACATTTCAAAACTATTTTTTATTAAATTTATCCTTCTTTTGTTGTTTGTTTTCATCATTCGTGCCCCTATGTTCTTTAATGCATACCATCGAGGAGGTATAGAATTCCTGAGACCGATGTGTTTTTCTCCTTCACTGCCTTGAGCAGGAATACTAGAAATTCTAATCATTCTGCATAAACAAAATTATTCAGAAATTAATAAAATGCAATAATCCAATACTTCAAAATCTACTGACAAACCAGAATCCTCATGAGTTCGTCTCCAGGGCAGATAAGACTGCAATCCGTCTCCGGAATAATGAAATCCCGCTCTTACAACGGAGATCTGTTGGAGCAGCTGCTGAAAAGGAAAATACCCTCAAGTGATGAATTTATCTTCTGGATCAATGGTCGACTCCAAAGAGTTGGTCTTATCGATGGCTGCTCCAGTCGCTGGCAGAAGCTTTCATCGAAGTGGATCGCAGGGAATCTCTGGGAACATGACTTTAAGAATTTGTGAATCACCAAGCGATATTTTGATTTATTTTGGTGCAGACAAAAGGTAGTAATTAAATCACTGTTATTCAAACTTAAATAATGATCTGCAATGGATATAGGATTGGTTAATTGCAATAAATAAGTTTAATAATTTCTTTGTGGAATTTATAAATTCCGATTTAAACGAAAAAATATTAATGGCGATGTCATTATATAGTGTAAAAACTTCTACAAGAAAATAAAGCCAAAAAGTTTACCTTTAATTATCCATTTAGTAAATAGTGAATAACAAACTGTCTATCGTATTGAGAAATAGGGTAGAGTCGCCAAATTTGGACTGGCGCGGCGCCTAGATTAGACCGGTATCATTAATTCAATTCTTTTAAATATTTGGGCAATAAAATAGGCATGTTGCAACGATGTAAATGAGGTACATGAAATTGTTTTTAAGAGAAAGTGCTGCGTGGTTACAGTTGTGGCGTATTTGGAGACATCAGAAGGCGCTGGAAGGCGCTAATGGGATTATTATCTTAAACTGCAGGAATAGCTCAGAAAGCAGTTTATCTCCATTAATAGTCCTCAGAAATTCGGATTATTATCTTAAACTACAGGAATAGCTCAGAAAGCAGTTTATCTCCACTAATAGTCCTCAGAAATTGGGATTATTATCTTAAACTACAGGAATAGCTCAGAAAGCAGTTTATCTCCACTAATAGTCCTCAGAAATTGGGATTATTATCTTAAACTACAGGAATAGCTCAGAAAGCAGTTTACCCCCACTAATAGTCCTCAGAAATTCGGATTATTATCTTAAACTACAGGAATAGCTTAGAAAGCAGTTTATATCCACTAATAGTCCTTATAAATTGGGATCATTATCTTAAACTATAGGAATAGCTCAGAAATCAGTTTACCCCCACTAATAGTCCTCAGAAATTGGGATTGGAACAAATTAAAGCAAAATAACAATAAGAAAGTCACTAAAGCCGTCAAATGTTGGATCAAAAAGTATAAAACTTAGGATATGTATCATTTGTTAGGAAACAAAGAAGGGGAATTGAATAGAATGCATGAAATTTCATACTGGTTCATGCATTGCGAGCTGGTGTGAATTTGGGATTTTTTTAAATTAAATATTTTTGCTTTATTTGTGCTTTAAGAAATTGGTGGTCTAATCCAGATAACCGGTTTCCTTGCTTGGACCGATGGTGCAACTTTATTAAGCTCTTCTTCCCAACTACAATAGTAGTGTAGTTATTTCATAAAGAAATTAACTACACTTTTCTGAAGATAAATTAACTTCAGAAAATACGACTACGTTTTTCATTAAAGTTACCTTTCCGTCAAAGTGCCTTAAAAAATGTCCACGTAGTTCAAATTCGTCGACTCTCGCCAATAAGATGATCTTGAAGATCATGTTTCTAGACAAATAGATCAGTAGACGAAAAAAGAACGCATATCGCATTTCTTAATTTGACAGCAATAGCAAAGTCGTAAATAACTGACTTTTGAGATCAACAACTACTTGTTTGCTGCATCAGCGTGCATAACTTCCACAAGTCATTAGCTTTCCCATCTAAATTACTGTAATAGGAAGAGCAGAACATTGAATTAACCCAAACCATTAATTGGTTTTGGGATAGAGAAACTACTAGGGCTGTTGGTGATTCATAGATTTTTCGCATTCCCGTAAAGCTTTCCGAAACTAATCATTTTCAATTACTGGTCGTTAATAAATAAAATATCGTTCGTCTAGTTGTGTGTCCGTCTAGTTCATATGTTTAAAAAAAACGGACAATGCCGTTCACGAGAAGTGCAGACTAGCAGCTTAATACATTCTGATTGATTGCCCTGAAGTGAATATCTGGAATATTCTGCTCCAGATTGAGCTGTAACCATTAATAATTATCATGTAACAGTTATAAATGCTCTCTTAGGGGAAAATAATCAGTTTTATTTACGTAAGGCTTTTGGGATTTATATAAAAAAACAGACAAATATTCATTTGCTATCTCTTTTATTGCATATGATTACTTCATGATTCCAATTATACGTTATGTTAGTTTTATGGAAAAGGAATGAGTCAATCATAAATTTAATTTTAACCTTTATGATTTTAGTGTAGTAATGCTCATTAACATTCGCATTTCTTTTAGGAAAAACAACAGTAAGTGCAACACTTAATACGTACAAGTCAGTAAAATAATAAACAAAGATAAAAAATAGCATAATAAAAAAATTCATAACTATGGCGCGATTTTGTCCGCTAATATTTACAATTAGAAAATTAAGAACATTAGAAAAGTGTCTCTACTACTAATAAAAGAGAATGTGTGTGTGTGTTGGTCAGACCGCTGGACCTAGAGCTACGAAATTTGGCACAAACATACTTTGGTGGTTGGAGCCCTTTTTTTAAGGAGAATTTTAATATATTTCTTAAAATATATTTCGAAAATCATTTTTACAAACATCTGACAGTGCAAAAGATTACCATTCCAGTGGTATCAATTAAATTGCCGTATAATTAAAATTGTAAGTTATATGAGCTTAATTTTAATAAATTAAAAAATATTTTCTGGCATAATTTACAACCTTACTTTTCATCGTTGCAACACAAATCACACCGTTTTCATTTTTTAAACAAATATTTTTCTTTCGTTGTTGTAATCTGAGATAATATCCTGATACACTTTGCTTTCATATTTTATTTCATCAAAATTTTTGTGAAATCTGTAAATCAAGCTCTCCGAGATATTACTTTGCTTACATTAAGAAATATATCCGCTCAAAATTTCTCGTTACGTGACCGGTCAGACAAGATGTCGGAAATTATGGACTGTATTCAATCGGTTTAAAAATGTTCACGATAGTGACGGAAAACTGTGAGCAGCGAAAATTCAAACTAATCGGGTATGAGTTTGACCGTGACGTAGTTCGCCTTCCAAGATACCGAAATCCTGTCTGACCAGTTATCTCAATGCGTCACGTGACGACAAACTTTTGGTAAGTGGCATTACCCTCGTGTACACGGAAATCGCTGACGAAACGCTGCCCGTATGATATAGCCTTTACACGTGGCGCAAAGATAACAAGGCAACTCTCCAAGTGTAGGGAATTAAAGAACACATGAGTATGGACGTGTTTTCCGCTTTGTTTATTTGCGGTAAACTAGGACTTTCGCCTTACCCATCAACTTTCGGTGATATAATGTCTGTCCAGTCAACGAAGGAAAAATAGAAAAAGAAAATGGTGTAGTTTTGAAATTTGGCACAGTTGTTGGGGGTAGTGTCCTAAACGACATACTAATAGTCCCCCGCCTGTGGGAGGTGCGCGGGGGATACAGGGGTGTTTAAAGGGGGCGTTTTCAGTTTTTCTTCAACATCTCGAAACCTATAGTTTCTATCAAAAACACAAAATTAAACTACATAAAATTTCCTACAAAACAGGATGTGAGGGGAGAAAGGGAGCATAATTGTTCATCAAATGGGTTTGGTAACCTCCCGCTCCGACACATGTAATACTACCCTTGTATAATTTTTATATAGGCATGGGATTATGATGAGGGTTGTAGATTCAGCACTTTTAACCGGTTTTACCATTACTATAAGGAATTTTAGAAATATAAACTTTTAAATCCCCCTGTATCTTCTAAACTATTGATTCTACAAAAACAATGTAGTACTTTTTTTGTAAGAAATGTTATGCAGTTTAATTTTGTAATTGAGTGCTTATCTATAGAGCCCATAGTTTTCGAGATATTTAAGAAAAACTGAAAACGCTTCCCTTTAAACCCCCACTGCATTTTTCCTCTAGCTCTTTTTCTTCCTCCTCTCTCTCCCTTCTTTTCTTCCATCTTTCCCTCCTCCCCAAATTCACAATAGTAGAACCAAACAGTTATATGAATAGGTCATTTGCTGCATGACAGATACAATAGCAAGTAGTATGCAGCATGAATGACAAACGTTAGGAGTTCTTTAAGTAAGTGTACAAAGGACTTACCATCCGATGCTATACACGCATGCACCACAAACCTTCATGCGCTTCATGCATGAAGTTCTTCGAGGACTTAATTTTTGTTTTATCTACCTAGATGGATATATTGTGCTTACAATACTACAGAACTACAGTTGTGCTCTGATAATACTACAGAACTTTGTGTTTTTAAAAATGTGAAACCACCTCTTCCATCCACCTGCCTCCTCCTAACTGTTAGTTAGTTAGTTTAGTGAGTGACTAACTGTTAGTTAGTGAATGACTAACTGTTAGTTATTGAGTTAACACCAGTTAACTGTTAGTTAGTAACTTGCCGTGTGAGTGACTAACTGTTCCTCCTAGCACAGAAGCTTCTCCAAACTGCATTGTGAAGCAAATATGCGGAACCTCCATCCATCTGAACTGCAAAATATGTGAAACCACCTCTTCCATCCACCTGCCTCCTCCCAACTGTTAGTTAGTTAGTTTAGTGAGTGACTAACTGTTAGTTATTGAGATAACACTAGTTAACTCAAATCTATCTTAAGAGTTAACTCAAAATCTATCTTAATAGTTAACCAATCTTATTAGTTAATATATCTTAATAGTTAATAGTATATTATTTATTAATATATCTTAATAGTTAATCTATCTTAATAGTTAAATCTATCTTAATAGTTAACTCAAATCTATCTTACTCAATCAAACTGCATTGTGAAGCAAATATGTGGAACCTCCATCCATCTGCAACTGCACAATATGAGAAACCACCTCTTCCATCCACCTGCCTCCTCCCAACTGTTAGTTAGTTAGTTTAGTGAGTGACTAACTGTTAGTTTAGTGAGTGACTAACTGTTAGTTAGTGAGTGACTAACTGTTAGTTAGTGGGTGACTAACTGTTAGTTATTGAGTTAACACTAGTTAACTGTTAGTTAGTAACTTGCCGTGTAAGTGACTAACTGTTCCTCCTAGTGCAGAAGATTTTCCAAACTGCATTGTGAAGCAAATATGCGGAACCTCCATCCATCTGGAACTACCTCCCCTCCATCCACTACATTTGATGACACGTGCAGGACTCGCCAGCGCCGGCCTGTTATCAGACAACACGTGCACGCCCCACTGGCTTGACGTCAAACGACACAGCGAAGGTCTAGTCGACTTGAGACCGGACGAAGCGCCGCATGTTTCGAATGCCTGTTTCGAAATTATGCAAGGAATCCATTTTGACCATTTAAATTCCGAAATTTTAATTAGTAAAAAAGATATTAATTAAAAACTAATTATCAACAATACTTTTCATTTTTTGGATACTTTATAACTAAACTTTTCATTGTTGCAGCGCAATTCAAAATACTTTTTATTGTTGAAGTTGTTTACTTTAAAGAACATTGCTACAACAATAATGTTACATGCAATAACGTTAAAAGTTTCAATAATGAAACTACATTAACATAAAAAAATGACACTGACAGAAATAAAAAATGTATTGTTGGAAGTGTATAAATTCTTTTTTTTAATCCCGTGATATAACGTCAAGCAGAATCATTTTAACGAATTTATAAGCGTGTTTTGTTTCTGTAAAGTTATGCGCCGAAAGATACAGATTATTCATGTTAGTGTTTTTAATCATTATTTATCGAGTTTAAATATTTCTGGTAGCTGCTATTTTAAGCTGATATTTGCAAGTTACTATTTTTGCTTTGTTCAATTCTCGTTTTTTCGATGCCTAAAAGAAAAAGAAGAGTTGCAGGGTTATTCGAGATAACCCGCAACAATGCAATGTTGTTGTGTGCTGGTTTTGGTAATTGATGCAAAGGAACAGAGAAATCAAAATCGTTCAAATAGGGTTTTTACTAACAATGTTTTTTTCCGAGAGATTTAACTTTGAAATTTCATGTATGCAGTGCATCTTGCTTGTGTTTATAAACTGGACGCGGGAATATGAAAAAATATATGTCCCTGTCAACCCTAGTTTATCTAAGTGTTTGTGTCACATGACCTCACTTCTTCTCTCCGCCAGGGAATGACGAAGATAATCAATGATAAAAGTTATTATTAATCTCTTTATGAAAGTTTACACTTACGGGTAACTTCTTGGCTATAAAATATAAACTTTAATTGTCTTCTAGTACAGTTTAAGATTTCACTCTTATCTGTTTCATGAATTTACCTTAAATGGAAAACGATATAAATGATTTTTTTAAATAAATTCCGGATTAATTAGAGTTTAATACAATTTTCACCGGATAATTTTACTACATAAATATTTAAAGCATCCTTAAAATTAAGATAAGTTTAAAGCACAAAATATTAAAAATTTGTTTGTTATATTTTATATTTGCCGCCACGCTGTCGGCAACAAGTTTGTTCACTGGGAATATAATTTCATTTGAAACGCTTATGCATAATTTCGTATTTATGGTATTTTGGCCCCTTATCGAAGTAATTTTAAAATTCAAATTGTGGAACGTACCTGTGTTCGCACCTTCCTGTTTGTTATCAGCCTGAACGTCCCTAATGGAGTCAAATAATTGACCGTGTCAGGTAACATCTAACTGCACGTTGTCGGCGTCAACTTCACTTTCCTATTTCTTGAAGAAAAAATGCATTTGATTCTATAACATACGAAGCGGCGAAGGTTACCGACCCAGAAAGCAATTTTAGTTTGCAGCAGACGTGCATTGCAAATCTGCAAGCTTACAGCAAATTTGACACGACAAGAGTGCAAGTGTGAAACAAGTTTGCAGAAAGTTAAGGCAAGCTTCGAAGTCACCATGGGACGAACTTGCAGCAAGCTTGCATTGCAAATTATAGCAAAAACAGAGTACGAACACAACCTGGATTAGAACTCGCCACCTACCGCTTCCTAAGCTGAAGCCCTAACCACTCGGCCAGTTAAACTCTGAGAGTAGAAGATAGATTTCGCTAATACATCGTTCGATTCGATTCGTATACGATTTATTTTAAATTATTTTCTTGATTTCATTAATTTTTTGAGTTGAGAATATGATTTGAATTCAAAGAGAGAGAGCGATTTTCGTTAATAACTACGTTTTGCTAGTAGAATAAATTATGAAATTAGAGTTCAATACTTTAAAATGGGACAAAATGTATAAGTTATTATTTTTGAACATACATTGACTGTTTTTTCGGTTTAATTTTGTTTATAAATGTTAAAATTTCAACATTAAGAGAAAGGCGATATAGTTTTCTTTAAAGTAAAAATAGGATGTTTTTTTTAAAACAGAGACAAAGATAATTATCTCTTTGTACTATCTTTGCATTAAGCTTGCTTTGCAAATTTGCATTGCAAAGGAGATGGCGCTATTTGTCACGGTGAACTTGCAGCAAGCTTGCAATTCAAGGAAGTTGGCGCTAGTTGTCACGGCGAATTTGCTACAAGTTCGCTTCAAGTTCGAAGCCTCAAATTTGCTATGACAAGGTAATATCAAGTCAAAATCAAACTTGCTGCAAACTTACGTGCTATCTGGGGATGTAGCCGCTAAAGGTATAAGTTCGTGCAAGGCATGATAATCAGATGCAGAGTGATGGACGAGCACAATATAATAGCTTCTATGAACCCATTACTTCACACTATCATTAGCATATATACTCTCCTACTTCAGAAGGGTTCCTTCATGGTGTACAGTGTAGACATCAAGGAACAAAAACACAATTTAGAACGTTAACATATTTAATATAACACCAATTAAGTTAAAAACATAAATCATATGCCCACAACATGATAATCATATGCTACAACATAATGTACCCACATATGATACCATACATATACATATATATGATATACAACATATGATGCCCATAAAATATATATGCCATATATATATAATATATATATATATGCCATAAAATATGTATGCCCATATATAAATATGCCCATAAAAAATATATGCCCATAAATCATATGCTACAACATCATATGCCCACGCGCGCGGTGAGATGATAAGAAAAAGTGAGAGAGTGAACAGGTGGGAACATCGCCCTTAAATACTTTAGCAGCTTGCTTGCCATTGGTTTACAGATGACATCACCAACAGAGGCGGCCCGAGGGAAATAAAGGTTGGGAACCCCTGAGATGGACCATTCATTTCGCCATACACGGTATAATTTTTTTTTACAAAATAATTTTTTGTACAGAGTTTTCATGTTTAATAAAGGAAGTATGATGAGAGCATAAGTTGCACTTGATTTCAATCCATTTTAGACATAGGCGATATTAAGAGCACTGTTTTCAGTAGGAAAAATAACGCGGATGCAAAAAAAATGTGTATTTGTGTTAAACTTATGTATTAGAGTAACAATGTGAACTCTAACACACAATGTTGCGCAATGTTACTAAAACTTATGTGTTAGAGTTTGTTTTCGGATAACAGTTCAGATAATAGATTGGAACATTTTTTAGACAAATTGCACATGAATTAGTCTTCTGATTAAAATAATGGCTTAAGCGGACAATATTTGGTACCCCTACCTTATTTCATAATAAATTTACTGTCTTTGAGGACTTCGATAACATCAACGTCCTGTAGATGATTGGAAAAATTGATGAAATGAAAAATGTTAAAATGCATTAGGTAGGCCATGTTAAACCTTAGATTTCAATAACGGAAGAGAAACACGAAATTAAATTTTTGTTTAAACAATGAAAAAATGATTTGAATTTCATTGCGAGAATTAAAAGTTGTAAATTATGCCAAAAATATTTTTAAAAATTTTAAAGAGAAAAAATTGCGTGACAACTCAGTTGATATCATTGTAAAGATTTTTTTTATTTCTGTGCTATAATGTTTTTGGAGGTTATCAAGGAAAAACGACAAATAAGAATTTTTAAATTTTATTTAAATTTTTATTAATTAAAATTTCCGAAAAAGCGCCCCGAGGTGCTAATCCTCCAATTTCATAACACACACCAAATTTCATAACACACACGCACGCACGCACGCACACACACGCACGCACGCGCACACACACACACACACGCACGCACACAAACACATACACACACACACAACTTTATTATTGGTAGAGAAAACCACTTTTCCTAACCCGATATTTAATGCATTCATTTAAGGGTTTGCAACATGTACAGAAAGCTATTTAAAATACGTAATGGCAATAAATTTAAGATACAGATGCTATTTTCGAATTTGGGTTTATCGTAGTAAATAAATAGAAAAAAGATATGACACATTTATAACTACGACATTTAAAGGTTTAGTAATGATTCATCGTACTGAGTTC
>BGPR01002797.1:142278-160769 GCA_013235015.1 Araneus ventricosus | reverse complement strand
GTTATTTAATTCGATGAACGAAAGAAAAAAAAAAGGACTTAAGCCTTCCCATGTTATTGGAAAAACAGGACGCTGATCTGAACTTATTTTTACAAACGCAACGTTTAGAGCTGATAAAAAAAAACTGTTTACGCTGTCGTAATCTGTTAAAAGCTTTTTTAATCTGGGCAGGGGGAGAGAAAAAGTGGAGTCACATCACTTAAGTTTCACAAACAAGATTGTAGCTTTGCTGTATTTCTCTGTAGTTTCTAAACGGGGAGATTCTCCTAATCCTTTTCTAAATCACTAAAAGTGAAGATAAAGAAAAGTGTACCAGAAGACACAAACTGAGGAGAACCTATCTGCAGTGGCGAATCCAGAATTCAGGTCGGGGGGGGGGGGGCGGGGGGCAGGGGCGAATCCATGGGGGACTATCGGGCTACAGCCCCTCCCCCAGAGCCAAGCCAGAATTCATTCAATTTAACATCATTACAAATGTTTTTTCTTAATTTCTCTCTTTAAAAAAAATAATAAAAACGTTTCAACATTGCTTTCTAGTTTGAAAGGCTCGAAAATTTTGCTACTTTTTTGGTCATTCCACTTCTGCTTGTAGCGTTGACGCGGTCGAAGACATTTTTTGGCTAGTTATTTCATCGTAATTTTTATTAAATTATCGAAAGCATTGTATTGTTCTTTATGATTCTTATTGTCAGGTGAGTAAAGTCTGTAAAGTTAAAGAGTTTTGGTTTACTTTAGCCTTGAAGTTTGACATTCGTCACGACGATACAAAGTTTTTATGACATCAACCCCCCCTCCCCCCAGACCGGAATCCCAGATTCGCCACTAGCTGAGGTCCTAAACATTTTGTATCGTCGTGACGAATGTCAAACCTCATGGCTTATGTAAACCAAAACACTTTAACTTTACAGACTTTACTCACCTGGCAATAAGAATCGTAAAGAACAGTACAATACTGTCGATAATTTAATAAAAAATACAATGAAATAACTAGCCAAAAAATGTCTTCGACCGCGTCAACGCTACAAACACAAGTGGAATGACTACAAAAGTAGCAAAATTTTCGAGCCTTTCAAACTAGAAAGCAATGTTGAAACGTTTTTATTATTTTTTTAAAGAGAGAAATTAAGAAAAAAACATTTGTAATGATGTTAAATTGAATAAAAAATTCTGGCTTGGCTCTGGGGGAGGGGCTGCATCCCGATAGACACCCCCTTGGATTCTCCACTACCTATCTGAAATCACTTAACCTATCAGCACACGCATGGGGTCTTTTTGACCCCACCCTTTCCCTTTTGTTAAAAAATTCTAGGAATTTCTAAACACTTGCCACCGTTACTTCCTGTACCTTCATAGGGGATAAGACAATATGGTACGAGGCAATCTGCGTGGTGACTTTCTCCTATACAACTCTTCTGATGGCATGACGAAACGTGAGTTGAGCAGCAGTCTGGGCGACGTCTGAATTCATCAAAAACATTAGCCTTGCAGCGATCGGAAGAAGACATAGGCCCGGTGCACACTAGCCGATTTGTGTCGTTAGAGCTATAAAAATAACAATAGTGCCCCTCATGCCCCCTGTGGAGACACCGGGAAAGTGGGGGTGACTACTGTTTTTTTAATAGCTTCAACGATACGAATCGGCTGGTGTGCGCCAGGCCATTATGGGACTATTTTGGCTGAGGCTCGAGCCCGTGTCTGTAAAGTTACTAAGGCGACGTCCTACCGACCTTGCCACGTAGGCGCACCTTCATAGGGGAGTTAAAAGAAGAGGATAAGAAGGCGAAAACCGGTGAAACGGGGTTTCTCACTTTTAACTGGGGGCGTTGGGGTCAAATTGACTTGAGCGTGTACTAACGTTTCGGGTTAACTTAAAGTTATGGCTATGGAAGCGTACGGACGTGTGCAGCGGAGAAGAAAAGAATACAGAAATGGAGGAAAAAAGGGTATAAGTTCAACTTTCCCTTTTCTTATTAAAAATCGCATTTGTGTCTTAAATACAAGTTATTTTTACGAAAAAACGTTCTTTTACTTTGACCATATTTTATTTTTGTACAAATAGCCAATAAAATAAAGAGAGTAGGTGTCTGACAATTTGGGGTCAAAATGACCCCGCGCGTGTGCTAATGTTCCAAAAAGGGGTGCGTGTGCTGAAGGATTAAAGGACTAGATGTGGTTTTTGATACGATCGAAAACAGCAAATCTAAAATACAAATATCTTTTAACATATTCTAAAAGTCCAGGAAAGTTTTTGCAAATTATTTGAAACATGTCATGTCGAACCCAAAATCTCGATTCTCCGAATGCGAAAGGTCATGATTTCAACGTGTTTTTATTAAATTTCTTCTTATTTCCATTGTTTAAGCTGCAAAACTTCAGGAAGTGACCATTTCTTCTAATATCTAAGTGAAGAACCAATTATTATGATACATAAATGATGGTAATTCCGACCATTGTTTGACATAGATCGAAAGCTGTCCACTTCTTCTAGAAGAAGATCACATTTCTACACTAGTATATAGAAAACAGGAAAAGGGAATAATCAGAAGATTAGGATATATAGAAGAAGATTGGAAACATTGTGAAGACTGAGATTGCGCAGGAAATTCTTCATTGCTTCCCTCTCGCAGCCTACCCTTTTGACCTCATTCGATGAATCAGTTCAGGAAAAGAATCCGTTTGCCAGTAAATCCAGAGCTTCTATGCAATGTACTTCAGTACATAATTTTGAGTAGATGCGTGTAAATTTGTACACGCTTTTATTTAATTTGTCATCTTACATGTTTGTAAAGATTGAATTTTGTAATAGATCTTTCTCAGATTTCCTTATGTCGTAGAGCAGGGGTTCCCAACCTTTTTCCCTCGCGTACCCCTTGATTATTCTTTTTGTTTCCGCGTTTTCCCTACTATCATATCCAACTTATCCCTTTCAACCATCCGTCTATGCAAAGAAGTTTTTATCAATAATGTTAAGGTTAGCTGAAAAGTGAAATGACTCGAATTTATAACATTTGCAGAACTTATTTTTGATTTTGGATTTTATTCCATTTTTACAATTGTATTAGTTCAACGTCAAAGCAAACGAAACTAGTATTGTAATTATTTCGTTTTAACTTATAAGGATAGCTAAAAATTGCAATCCGAAATAATCAACTATTTAAGAGGTACAGTTATTAAATATAGAAAGCATTCATATGGAGAAATAGAATTCAGTACTTTTTTTACTTTCTCGTATACGAGGTATACAAAGAGAAAGTATTGCAATCGTCAAAAAATTCGAACTCGAGATTTTGGCGAATCTCCACGTTTTAGACCTCCCTGAGTCCGAAAAACACAATTTTGGAATTATGTCTGTCTGTGAAAACGATAGCTCGAAAACTATTAGAGCTACGGGGATGAAATTTGGTATGTGGTCCTTACACATAATTTGTAGGTTTCTATCAAATTTTGGACAAAATCCGTCTACGGGCAGTCTGTCTGTTTGGTCTGTCCGCGTTCATGTAAACACTATAACTCAAAAACTGGAATAGCTAGATAGTAAAAATTTGGTACACAGTTTTATCATCATAAATGTAGGTCCGTATCACATTTTGGACCAAATCTGTCAAAGGGTTGACTGTCTGTCGGACTGTATAATCGCATACTTGTAAAAATTATATCTCCTAAACCCTTTGGATGAGATAAATAAAAATTGGTATGACGAAAAAAAAAATATATAGAAAGCATTCATATGGAGAAATAGAATCCAGTACCTTTTTTTAATCCCTTATTCAGTGGCGGTTTTTCACACAGGCGCTAGAGGTGATCGCCTCGTGTCTCGAGACCCTGAGGGGGCCTCAAATTTAATTCGACGTACATCTCTGTTCTAAGCCAACTGCGAATTTACAACATTGGTTAGAGATGGGGCCTCAAAACAGTTTTGGGCCTATAGCCTCATTATGGCAAAATCCGCCACTGCCCTTATTGTTTTCTTGTTTCCGCCATTAATAACTTTGATTCCCATTTCTAACCCTAATTATTTCCCCATTTTTAACCCTAAATGGTCCTTCGCGTGCCCCCAGGTGTACGCTAGAGCTTTGAAATTTCTTCCAATTGTCTCTCCCCGATGACAATGTATTTTTATATTTTCAGGGCTTAATTATCAGTCATTCGAATAATTTTAATTAAATTTTGATTCCATCTGAGAGGCGCCATCTGTTAGTGACTTTGACAAGAAAATGGATTGAAAAGGATTCCACAATATTTATAATTATGAAATGCTTTTGACCAAACTGGAACCCTGAACAAACTGGAGACCCTGGGCAATGGTGTATTGAGGATACATGTCACTCAAGGTGTAGAACTTAACTTAATCCTTCTCTTCCCCCCACCCCCCTCATTTTTGCGATTTCAGTGTAATAATTCGAAAAATATTTTTCTCCTTAGCATCCTTCCCTAAGACAGAAGCCTGGGCATTAGTACCCACTTTCACTACGCACTGGAATTCTAAGGGAGGCTTTTGAAGACAACAGAAATTGGTATTGCGATGCGATTAATTAAAATAAAAAATGTTTAAATGCCTCTTAGTACCCATAACAGAATTCTAGTATTTATTATGTACCAATGAAAAGATTCGCGAAAAAATATTTAAGTTATAGTAAATAAGTTAGGATTCCCATTAAGCCCTATAAGCTCCAACCACAATGAGGTGTACCTTGTTTTCAATCTGCCCATGGATTAATTAGGATAGCTTATGCACAGTTTCTGCAACAGTGGCGTAACTATAGGGTGGGAGGAATGGCAAAATGCCAGGAATTTAAAGTATAAGGGAGCGTGTATTAAATTAACATAGTAGACATTGCTACTGTCCCACCCACAGAATGGAAAAATAAATACATGTATTAATAAAATCAATGAGTACCTAACAGCACAAAATTATATCAAGATAAAATGTCAGCAAAAGTTTCTAAAGGCCTCATACTGTCTAGTTACGGATTTGCTCTGTATTACTTTGACACCACAACATGCCCCCGCACATGAAATTACATGATTTCGCACTGGTTTGGGGTGGACGTGTGGAAGGGGAGTAGTCTGCGCCCCAAAAGTATCTATCTCATCGACTTGCTTTGGCCGGCTGTTTCTTCCTTATCCATCTAGTTCCTTATTTTTTAACGTAAGTAATCGCCATTGAGGCCTTTCACATAATTTTACTTGATTATATTAAATGGATAACAACAAGAATGGTAATATTAAACACAAATAACATTATAATAACAATAACGTGCTCTGTATTACTGACTGGAGATCCCAGTTCTAAAATAAGAGATTTTCCAACTACTGCAGCACGATCTTCCCTACAGCAAGTCAACAAGGTCGCCATCGAAACGGCCTTTTCTACAGTCACACGATCAGGGGAGGATCAAATTTATAATCACCAGAGGTTTCTCGTCTGCGAAAAGCCGCTATCGATATAACCGAGCAAAATTAAAATAAATCGCAAAAAGAGGAACACCCCTATGACCCGCCACAATAATAACTGCTTCCTAGACCTCCAGAGAGCATCTGCCTGTAGGGGCCGATCGCTCTCCCCTCCCCCCACCGGCCCCGATGGAACCATTCATCAAAACAGGGGGGAGGGCAGTAATTGACATTGTTAACAGTGCATTGTTGTCGGAAGGGGAGAGAAGGATCCCCGCTGGGACATCTGGAAAAGTGCATGTCGGTCCTGAGAAAAGGAATGATGCATCGTAGAACTATTCGGGCAACATCCCGCGTGTAATGTATGTACATATATTCAAACAACGGTCCCCATCCCTGCATTGCATATTAAGGTAGGCATCGCGTGAGAAATATAGGTTCGGATGGGGAAAAAAAAGAAAAAATGGGTTGAAATGGTTGGTCTAAATGGAATCGCTTATCGTCGTTTTTTAAAGGGCACGATCGTTCTGTCTGTTGATGTAAAATGCGGCAAAATATGCTAATAACATGTTACAGAATAACCCAAATTTACATTGGAATGTTGCTGAATATGAACCAGACCTTGAATTTAAACCAGTTTATGTATTCGTTATGGTTTCTGCTGGCAGAAAATATTCCGTTTTTCGAATTCTGGAAAACTCGATGGGTTTAAAAATTTATAGACATAAGAAAGGAATGGTTTGCAGATGGAAATTTTACCTCAGTTTTGATACCAAACATACACGATGAAAACACGAGCAGCTATATAAATGGATTCAATAGCACACTGTTCATGTTATTGTTTCAATATCATTTTTGGTATAAAAATATCAGACGGGGAAAAAATGAAATGGAATCTGACCTATTAAACTAGTCATATGTGTTCTTGCAGCTATAGCAAATCTATACTTATAGAAGCCAATGTTTGCGTGTGTGTGCGATGTCCAGACGAATCTATCACACTTACAACCATGAAATTTGGCACACAGGTAGTCGTAATGGTGACTCAATGCACCTTGAAGCCGGAATTTTAAAATTTAATCTAGAAAATTTTTTATTTAATGTTTTGTGTTGCTTTGGGTGATTTTTGGCACGTTTACAGCTGCAGTATATTTTCTAATGATCGTTAAAAAAACCAATCAACTCACCATCGGATAGAACAAACAATGTTTGTTCTAATGAAGTTTGTTTTGAATTTTTAACATAATTTACTGAATTTTGAGAAATTTTTAGATAATAGTCACTTTTCATTTATATTTTTATTTACTTGCATCTTACGTTCTAATAACGCTATGATTTTCAATTTTTTTCAGGTATAAACCGGAATATTTATCCCTGTTTTAAAACAAGAATGGTTAAAATATCTTTTTTCTCCGATTTTCCATGAATTTTTTTTATTGATCAATTAAAAACATTTTCTCTCGCATATCCGAATCGACATAGCTTTCGTCCGACCCAAGGTTACTCACAGCTCCCAGAATGCATTTCTACTATCCTATTGGCTGTCGGTATCAAGCGAAAGCCACGTCATGCTCTCGATCATTTTATTGCATCAGCTAATCTTAATTACTTCATTTTACTGATCTAAGAATCATTTGATTTATTTGTTTTATACATTTGATAGTCGCGCATATATGCTGATATCTTTAGTTAAAAGAAAGTTCCTGAGTGTACTTTAACTAAAAATCGAGGGCGAAATCAATAATATATATATATGCTTTGATTTCGTTTTCAAAACTTTGGACTTTTTTTTATTTATTTTGTTGAAGTCATTATGCCACGGGCAAAGCTGTACGCGTACTGTTAGTATACTATATGAAGACAAAAGAATAAAATCTGAATGTGAAGAACTAAGTGATTATCTTTCATAGAATGATCTACGAGTCCCATATGGTAACTAATTTGTAATGTACGCAGGGTAGTATGTAATTATACTGTAAGTCACATATGACAGTAATGCCGTATGGCACATATGATAATTTATTTAAGTATTAATGGACTCCACCCCTCTGACGACCACTCCTGACTGAAATGGACAATTAATATCGACCCACAGTGTAATCAGTTGTTGCGCTTCCTTTTTTAAAAACGTTTTCAATAATTTTTTTAATGTCTGTGAAATGTTTATATTTATTTAAGCTAAATAGATTGTGCTACGATTTTTAAATGCCGAAAAGAAAAAAATTCTTCTGCTTTATGTTGAAAATACACTTTCACCCTCAGACTGCATATCCCTCGATTTCCGCGGGTTGGAAGGTCGTCTGTTTTCTGCTACATCCTGCGACTTAGAAGGGGAACACCATGAGCATGAGCCACCGATTTTTTTTTCAAATTTTGCACATTTGTAGTAGTGCCTTAGGATAATACAACATGCAGGCCACAAGTTCTACAACTCAGTAATTTTCGAGAAAATTGATCGAAAATTTGAGAGAATAGAATATCAATCAGTTCGCTGCAAGCTTACTCCACAATGTTGGAGGTCGAGTGGTTAGCGTCAGAGCTTCGTAATTGCTGGATCGAGTTAAACTCTGAATTTTTTCCCCTATCATTTCAATATTTTATAACGAATAATTTCTTGGATGGATATTTATTGAACTTTCAACAGCGTTTAGTAATTCTGCTAATTTTTGTAGATAAAAATTTATTTTTTATTATAATTTTTTCATCACATTATATGAATCGTAATTAATATATTTATTAATAAAACGCATGACAATAAGAGATTACAGACTGGTATGCAATAATATTGTAAAGAACTGAACATTGTAGTTGCTGTTGCCTACGATAGATGGCGCAACACAAGACTGTTTTCTTATAAAGTTTTAGTTGTCAGTCGGACGGTATTGAGTGTGGTTGTGTGTGTTTGAGAATGAAGAGGCCGATAGTTTTTTATTGTGTGGCCATGAATCGAAATACGAAGGATTGTAGTGCATAGTTTCTTTTCTTTATGTTAAATGTTTATGTGTATTTGTTTGTTTATGTTGTGCTAGTCCTGTGTGTGTCATTTAATAAACTAAATTAAAAGAATTATTGCCTAATTTCTCGGCTATATTTTATATGACATTACAATATTCATGACATACTGTTTTCAAAGCCTCATTAAACATTACAAGTTGCCGGATGATATTTGTCATACAGACACAAAAAACATAAATTCAAACGACATCTACTACACCGAATAAACCCAACTTGCCTGCAAACACAAGGTAATTGTAGGTCTGCAGCTGAAAAACAACTATTGTTTACATTTTGGAAAAATTTCCCTTTCGTCAATAAATTAGCATGAGAACCACGCATAACGCAACACTTTTGCAAATATCTGTGCAGATAATTGGTGAGGCAAGATGGAATGTATTTTGATTGCATCTTCACGAGATGCAATTTCTAGTTCGTTTTCAATCAAGTATGAACAATTCTGGAGGCGCTTTATAAAATTTTTAACCTGTCTGTAAAAATAAACCTCATACGGCTGGCAAATTGCAGTATATTTGGGGGAGGGGATGACTTTAAGTGTGTAGGTATCCAAGCCCTCATCTTATCCCACTCGACAGCCTCCATCTTCGACTAAACATGCAGCGAACTGGTTGATATTCTATCAGCTAAAGTTTTAATTCGATTTTCTCGAAAATTACTGAGTTGTAGAACTTGTATTTGTATTGTCCTAAGGCAATACTACAAATGTAGAAAATTTGAAAAAAATCGGTGACTCATGTACCTGGGTGTTCCCCTTGTTAGTGCTTTTAAAACATTAAATCATATTATACTAATAAAGTCCTCCGTGTATATAATAATTCGCTTGGTTCAACGGTATTTGAACATGTGTGAAAACGGTGCATCTAAATAGTAATTCAAAAAATTATGCAATCAGAAGGTTAATCGAAAGCAGTGCCGGGTATTTCGCTGTAAGTTGTATATGTTACTTCACAGTCACTATTTTATCTGTTTATAATTTGCAAATTAACGGGCAGCGGAGTAGAGGTTACGGAGTTCAGCTCGATTCTGAAAATTTTGCACCTCCTTATCATAACTACATTAGATTTAAATTTAGTGTTACATGATTAAGGATAAACAAAGATTTCATTATTGTGAAGAGAGGCAGGTCCTTGTAAAGAGGCATCTGATACAATTCAGAAGAGAGTTCAAGAAATACAATTAAATTGATTGTGAAGATGACAGTGAAATAAATGTTGAAGAAGGAAACTAAAACAAATTTCTGTTGAGGTGAAGTATAAACTTAGATAGAATAAAGGAGTCCACGGAAATTATCGCGACCCACACAAAGTAGCACGTTTTATAAAAACGAGAAAAAATTTTGGAAAAATTTAAAATGGCTCGTATTTGCAACAACAGTTAAAAGTCAATCTTTTAATTGATGGAAAATTATGAAATGAACAATCAATGATGGAACGAGGCCTTTTCTTTGAAATAGCGATAGCTGGATCATAGGCTTGAAGGAATTCGTTCGAATCTGCGGTATTTTTTTAATGCACTTGATAGAAAAAATTTTTTAAAGTGGTCCAGAATTGGTTTAATTTTTAAATCATTATTAACTTACATCAGGCATACTATGGAGTTTTAACGATAATCATCAGCTTCTGATTTTGAAAAACTTGTAACTTTTGCCTCGTAATGGCTAAAGATCTTTAAATCGGTTTAAACAAGAATGTTAAGTACATATATCTGCACAGTTTATTTTCTCCTGTGAATGATGATTATAGCACGACTATTCTTAAACATTTCCTTCATTCATGACCCCTTTCCGACTGAAAAATAATAATGCATCTATATATAAGTAAACATAACATCTGAACATAAAAAATAACAATACATCTATACAAAAATAAACATGACATCTGAACATAAAAAATAATAATACATCTGGGTATAACATTCTTTTCCCCTTACGTCAGGAGTATGTAAGTATAAAAGAAGCATCAATAAATGATATTCAAACATAACTTGGATAAATATATCAGACACACTTTATTGGAATGCTTCTATTATTTCTGCCTTCTATTTTTGAAAAATATGACAGAAGCACTCGCTGCCAATCTTTCGCAGTCCCATAATTTATGTATGCGCCCCCACCTGGGATCGGAATCCTTATTTTAAAGAACTCAACCCGTTTGATTCAACCAATTCTAGTTCTATCATCAGTCAAATAGAAATTCTACGAGGATTCTTTCTGGTATTATATTGATGGAACAGAAAAGCAGCATAAAATTCTTATATAAACGCCAAAAAGAAAATTTAATAAATGTTTCCATAGGAAACAAATTCCAAGGTAATACGCCTTTCACATTTAACAGAGCATACATTTCATTTTTCCTCGGCTTGTACAATATCGCACAAAAACCTCTTGGGCCCTGCATTATTCGCGACATTCCCCTTCTAAATAGAGCAACAAAACCTCTCTATTTTTCCTTTGTTTCCTCTAGGCAGGCATTTTTCAGCCTCTACCGCTCCAAAAATAAAACAAAAATGAACGGAAAAAAGAACATCAGCATAAGAGCGGCAGAAACGCAATAGTGCAAGACTGTGTGCAAACATTCTCAGTATGATCAAGAAACACAATACAACCTGAATCGCATATTGCCTACCCCCTCCCTCCACATCCAAGCGCTTGTAGCGACACGCATGTCAATTCTACGAAGTTTGGCGTTGGGGGGAGGGGGATGGACAGCATTCTATTCGGGGAGGGGTGGAATGGAAGCCGTTAAAAGCGTTGCCATGGCGACTCTGAATCCGAGGCGAGCGGGTGGGGAAAGCAAACCGATTGTGAAAAGCGATGCCTCAGCCAGATATTGTATGCGTTGGAACAGATGACCGCACTTTAGCTACACCTGACCGAGCACAACATTCAGTTGGAAAGATCTCATCTGTGACCGGCGCATCCCCGCGCAGAAAATAGTCCGCAGACGATTATTTGATGCTGGGCTTTAGAAAAGGAAATTCTAATTTTGCTGCTGCAGAAACCCACTGCAATGGCGCCCGCCAGCAAACATGGAATCGTTCGTTCGAGCAGCGTTTTCCCCCTTGCTTCCAAGTAATCGATGGGAAGTTTTGTGAAAAACGATTATTCTTCACCGGTCCCGCTTCGGTAATCGATTATTTTCGAAGGTCGCTGCTGCCAACTTGAATGGAATCTTGCTCCTGAGAAAAACCTCAAAACTTGAGGGAGTTTTCACATTTCAAAGATTTAGTTAAGTTTCTATTAACGAAGCTCAAAATGAAGAAATATGTAAATCGATGGCCAAAGAAACTCCATTCTTAGATCTCATTTTTAAACATTGTGTAGAATGGAGCCAATTCATGTGACGTCACAGGACAAGCGTAACTCAAAGTATGACACAATGGACACACGCCTGACATCTAAAATCTTACGTTGGATCTACAGTTTGCGCTGTGTTTACATTTTTTGAGAAGCGGAAATATGTAATTATTCCACTTCTTGCCGTTGTCATTTAAAAGAAAATGTCGATTGTCGTACGAAAACGTTTTTCAAGTTCATGTGACGTCACAGGACAAACGTAATTCACAGTATGACACAATGCACATACGCCTGACATCTAATATCTTACTTTGGATCTACAGTTTGCTACAAAAATGCGTTATTGTTCGATTTTTGGTTGTTATCATTTAAGAGAAAAAATCGATTGTCATGCTTTTTAAGTTTCCACTTAAGTATCTTGTCTTTTAAAAAACATGGATTATTTGCAGCGCACTTGTGTTTACGTTTATAATTATAAGAAAAGTAATCCAACAAATTATTTAAATAAAGTTAACTAATTATAAATTCTGAAAACGTTAATACCATTTAGATTAGAATTTCTCTAATAATGCTAACGAAAAAGAACGATTCTAATGTGACTTTAAAAAAAAAAAGAAATCAATATTTATTTTTTTAAAAAAAGGGCAAAATTTACGATCTAATTTAAACTAAAAATAAAATATTTAAAGATCAACAGTAAGAACTTGAATTTTATTACGAAAGAAATTACAGACAAAATATAATTAAGTATTTCAAACAGCAAAAGAATTGTCTTAACGTTTCGAATAGCAATTGTAACATGTACAATTGATAACCAATTAGAATATTGATTACAAATTTAAATTGGCGCAGGTCACTTTACGTTCATTAAATGAGTTTGAATTGACTCCATTGCTTCGACATTTGCGTGTATTTGTTTCAAGCATTTGTGCATTTAAGCTTAAATAATCTAAACTAAAATTCATCCACATTAGCGTATATTAAAAAGCTTAATACATACCCGCGAATTCATTTTTAAAACTCCATCGTAATATACGAAAGGTTTTTTTTTCGTGCAAACTTAACAATAAGCAAAACTAGATAGCAACAACCTTTTAAACACTTCTGATAAAGTATATTCTGTGTGAAATTAAAAAAAAAAAATCTCCATTTTCCAGATGGAAATCGAATGCAGTAAGCTTAATCAATTATTGGAAAAGTCTTATTGTTTTTGAATGAGATATTCGGTCCAGTGTTCGCGCTGAAAGCCAACTTTTTTGTTCACTACGAACCGATTTATCAGTGCACTTTCAAGGCTAAATATCTTTTAAAAATGCTGATAAAACTATAAAAAAATCGTATGGAAAGTGACTACATTTAAACAGGAGAAGTAAAAACATTAAATTAAAAAATGTTTAAAACTATTTTGCAAATGTCTCGTTCTTTATAAAGACCAGGAGGAATAAAAATTAAAAAGGAAATGAAATTCATTTAAGAAATTCGAACTTGTTTACTTCTAGCATATTGCTGTTATCTGTGTTACGCATCAACGAACTTTCCTTGTTCAATTAATTATCGGATCTTTTTTAGTTTTAAAACATTGGCGTAGTGCCAGAAAGTTTCAATTCAGTAAGTTGTATAAACATTCATTTTCTATAGCCAAGATGGGCAAAAAAACTAACAAACATAACATTGTCTTCAAACAGAACTGATATTCCCTGATAATAGAACTGATGATTCGTTTAATTGGTATAAATTTTATCAAATGAAAGAATTTTTGAGCAGCGAAAGAGTCAGATAAAACTGATTTACATGTAAACATGGAAAAATAATTGGAAATAAATTTTCATGTATATTTAACTTGAATACAAATACGAGGAATGTGACAACAAAAGAGTATGAAAAGAAAATTATCGCTATTTCCCATTGTTTAAATAAATATTTTGTTCCCCTGTCTTCTTGAATTTAATCTATCAAAGATATAAGAATACCACTGTATATTTGAAATGAGTTGAAATGCTTTAAACGCATTTGTCTTTCTCCAATTTTATAGAATGCATTTATTTGTAATAAGTGAGTTGTTTGTATATTATATAATAAACACATTTCGGGTTTGTAACATAATAGACTAATTTGTTTGTACTAATAGACTCCCCACTGATTTGTTTATACTAGGTTTGTGGCTATCGTCTGGCATAAAATAATAACCACATTTTTTTTTTCATAAAGCATCACAGATGTACCACAATAAAAAAAAAACATTCGAATGATTATGATGGAGAATAACGACAACAATTTAATTTAACCGTGTATGCTGTCTGAAGGATATTTCCTAAATGAAAGCAGTGTGTTTCTGATGAGGAAATTTGCCTTTCTTGAAACCAGCAAGTTATTAAATAAATAAGTTGTAGGCAACTGACGAAGTTCTTTCTCAAAAAAGGAAGTTTTATTATTTTTTACCTTTTAAATAACTAACTTAGAACGAAGGAAAAAAACAGATAACCTCTTGCTTTTCAAGTCTTCATGTCAAGACTTCTTTAAGCAGGGACAAGTCAGCATTTCGCAAGTTGCAGAATAATAATCAAGACTGGGCAAGACAAAATTCCAGTTGTACACGTCATCTCCAAAGCATTATGAAGTGATATCCTTTGCCCTCCAAACGAAAAATAACTTTTTTTTTGTAGATGAAGTGTAGGGTCTCTCTCGCATTCTGGTTACCTAAGCCCGTGGCATGGCAAAATCCCCCTCGAGGCCAAACGAAAGCGGTAATTTATAGTCATACATTGCTACACACCTTTAACCTCCCCACTCACGGATACTTGTTTTTCTTTCTTGCTTGCTTTTTACTTTTTTTTCCTCCTCTCCCCCCAACCATCACGTTCTTTTTAAAGATAAGTTTTCCAGCGTTCGAAGCACAGGATTGGTTTCGAAGGCGAAAATGGCGAGGAGGAATCAGGAACTAGGGGAAGACTTGTGCCACCATTCCTGTCACGTTTGTAATTACGAAATTCCAGCGGATGCTCTAGGTGCCTAGAAATTTTGTGAACAAGTCTATGAGAAAAAAATAATAATAATAAACAGCAAAGAGTTATCTGTTATATGTAGGCTTAGTATGAAAATATGAAGAAAGAACTTCGTTTAAGAATTCTCGGAATGTAAGTTAAAAATAATTTCGGGTTGAAAAATTACTTTTTAAAGAGTTTCGCTTTATATAAGATAATTAATTCGCTTTATATAAGATAATTAAGTTCGCTTTGTATGCAAGACTTTGAGCTATAAATTTTGCCAACAGTGGCATTCTAAACGATTTGTAATCAAGAACATTTTTGAGTTATCAAAAAGAACACTATTTTCAGATCAAGTTCGAGTTAAGAATACACAAAATCCGCATTTCATTAGATATTCTTGAATATTCACTTCACATTTTTAAGAATGGAGCTCTGTGTTTTTTGAATAAATTACTAAAAATATACTTTGTATATACATTTCATGGCGATATAAGACTGAATAATTAATTCTGTTGATTATTCAGTAGAAATATGAATTTTAAAATAAATTAATGCGATTAATTAAAATCCGTTGCTCACTGATTTCTGAAAGAAGCTATTTCAAATCATGTATTTCTTTATTTCCTAATGATTCTCATTCTGGAGGCTACTCCGATGGTGTTTGCGATCCCATTTCAAAAATCCTGAAAACTATCGTGAAATAAAAATCCGATATAACTTCAAAATATTATTTGAGGTTGAAACAATATTTGAGAAAGATAGTGAATCTACATTTCTAAAATTCATAAAGCAAAAACTCGGAATTTCCACCTATTTTAGGACCACAATCACCCTTGGTACTCCCTAATAGCCTTATATAGTAAATAAATATAAATAAACAATAATAAATTGTCGCTACGAATTTTATTAAATTTTCTAGTATCTTTTAAAGTATTAGATACTTTCTTGGCAACTTAAGAATGTACTAGGTATAATGCTTAAAAACAATCAACTAGAAAAATTAGAATAATTTTAAAATAGAATCTTAACTTACACTTTAAACAAGAACAACAATTTTTTTTATTAATAAACAATAAAATTTAGAAAATAAAATTAAATAAAATATATACAATGTTTAAGTTGCACGCAATTGCAGCAGCAAAACAAAAACAGAGAACAATCTAAATCAAGATCTTTAAATACAAAGAAAGCCAAAAAACAAAATAAACTTAGAGGTAGTAATCGAATAAAACCAAAAGCAAACAAAGAATTCATTCTAGTACATTTTTTCAAGGGCTAAGAACTTGATTCGAAATGGATTCGAAATAATAATTGGGAAATTTTTCTGTAAGAAGCTAGCATTACGACAAACATAGCTTCTTAAGGTATAATAAGGTTATTAATACACAATTTGTATTATTATTACAATTAGTAAGTATTTGTATTAATACAAAGTTCGATGTCTAATTTCAATTACTTTTACAAATATTTCTATCTTGCATATTTACACCCAATGCCTTAAACCCTTTATACCTTAATATCATATTGCGTGGAACATAAAAAAATCGAGCCAATTCATGATCACATGTTAACGCAAAATGACCGAAATCAGTTTAAATTTTGAATCTACTGTGTAAAGTGGCGGCGGTTGGGTGAAAAAAGTGAGGCGGGAAAAAAATTACTGATATCCAAAAATAATCCAAATCTTTCAAAATTAGCTAGCTTTCACGAATACTATTGCTTTTTTATGATTCCAAGTTTTAAACAGCTAAAAAGAAATAAAAAAATTAATTTACCCAGGAAAGTAGGGGGGGGGGAGAACGACCCCCCCCCCACTCACTGACTGTGTATCATGCAATTCCTGTTCGTAATGGTAAGAACATTCCTTTTGTCGAGTGAAATAAGTACTGATGCTTAGCTTCATATTTTTTTCGGTAATGTAATTGATTCCAGCTCTCACATTAGAACTTTATTTTATTTTTTTCAAAAATTAGTTCTTGAACTTAGTCGAATTTGTTTAGTACCGTTTTCTGTTTATGATAAAGTCACTCGTGTTCGCAAGCATTATAAGAGTAATTCTAATATAAATTGTATTATTTTTTTAATTGAACAAATATTTAATTAATTTTATTTAAGTTATTTATCGGATTAATTTTTTAAGTTTCAGTAGGTTAGTAAATAGATACTTAGCACCAGTGTGAAAACTTTTATGCCTAAAGGAGTACTGTTTGATGTAGGCTTGAAAACTTATCTTCAAATTCTAGTAACATATATTTTTAATAACGCATGGTTTTTAAGTGTAATCTTTAAAAAAATTCTTAAATCATTCGGTTCTCTTTTGCATTACAATATCCAAAAGACGAACACTAACATAACAATGCATTTTTTCTGCCCAAGAATTTGCACAAAATATAAAAACAGTACAAGATGTTAGTGACAGGCGCATGCGTACTACTACCTAAATGCTCATGTCATGTAAGTACGCAGTATATAGTTGCATGTGTAGATGACATTTGCATTTCCGTTTGTCACGTGACTGTGACGTCATTCGAATTAATCCCATTAAAAAACGTTGTTAGCAAAATATGTTACAAGTCTTCTTCAAAATGTATCCTTTCAGATATCCTGTTAAACAGAAGTGCGAAAAACAATTTGAGCGTTTTTTCCGAGCAGTAGAGGAGATTCCTCCTCCTTTTTCTATTTTTTTCCTTCGAATAAAGAACGCTTCTGTACACCCACACAAGTTCAGCCCTGTTTTTAAGATGATAGAGACTGACGAATTGCTTCAGTTCTATTTGCGGAGCGTTGAAGTGGGATTCTTTTCGCTGAACTTAACTTTCTTCGGATTCTGAAGTTTATTTTTTTAACTTGCGGTGGAAAGCTCCATACATTTCTCTTGTAATTTATCATTTAAAATTGTGGCGTTTTAACCGAAAACATTACCGCTGTTCTGGAAAGTAGAAATGTTTATTAAATAGCTTTTGGCTGCATTGCGTTGTGAAGAAAGAAAAACTCCTGTTTGACAAAAGCCATCTAAAGTAAGCCACATGCGATCTCATGTCCAGCATCCATAAATAATGAATGTATCGTAAATCAAGAAATTAGAAGTTTTGAAAACTTATTTCACAGAGTGAATTAATCGACAACAATAAAAGTTCTAAGAGATTTATTTGATTTGATTTTCAAAAATAATGCAAGTTTTTTTAATAGAATGATTTTTGTTCTTTTTTTTTCTTTGTCAATTCATTTAACTCTTTATAATTCACCAGTAAATTTTAATTTTATTTTTGCATCAATAAATAAGTTTTGGTGCAGTTCGGAAAGAAGAAAACACTTTTTAATTAATTAAAGTTTTTAGTTAATTAAATAATCAAAGTTAAATAATAAATCAAAAATTTATTTCTGACTTCAGTTGCAATCCACCGCTTGCTGTCGAAATTACATAAATCTTGTGCTTGTGAATACCGTCAGGAAAAACGGTTATATTACAAAGATATAAACGTGATTAAGCGATATTTTAAGTATCATCGCGATATTAACTGGCAACTTAACTATTCAAACCATAGCATTTTTCCATAGCTTTTTGGAAAAGAAGAGAGTGATTTTTTTTTTCTCTTGAGATTGATTTCAGCATTACGTTTAATGGAATCAGTTTAGGCGACAGCGCAGTCACGTAAAAAAAAAATAATAATTGCGCTTATTACTTAACTGCCCATTATGTTACGCTGAGAAGCAACGTGAAGTTCTCTTATTTCCTCCAAAATATGCAATGGGTTCCAAAACTGGGCGTCGCATTGGAAGTATATTACGACAGCATGATT
>BGPR01002797.1:112332-142268 GCA_013235015.1 Araneus ventricosus | reverse complement strand
CAATTTTCGAATGCTGATTGTTGTTTCTTTATGACTACGAGCCATTTTTAAATAATAAATAGAATATTACGGTATAAGCAAGCAAAAATTAAAGCCAAACTATTTTTTAAATACCACCACAATGCAAAAATAAAAATAAAGCAACATACGATAATTTAAATTACGAATTTATCCGAAAATATTTTAGTGTACGAAGATTTTTTGTGAGATAAAGTTTTTGTTACTTTTTTATTATTTATTTCTTAAAAATAAAGTTTTACTATGTTTTAAAAATATTTCATGTAGATTTATTAAGAATAAATTATAGATCTTATTATCAAATACCTATTCTGAAATATTAATTTTAATTGATGGATAGAGCCCTATTTCATTGAAAATCGTAAGTGTACGAACACTTTTGGGAGCCACTGTATATTACGAGAGCATGAATTGTCTCCATTACATATTATTGTTGATATGCTGTTCGATAGGTTTTTTTAATTAGTCAAAATTAACATTCAAACAGTATTCTGCTTTAAACACATTCCGTCTAAAACGCTCTACCTTACGCGATTAATAAATGCGCAATTTTAACTTCAAAAATCATAGGATTTAAATTTTATTTTAAATCTAGATCCTGTGAAAACACTCGAGAGTAAAAGAAAGGAATATTCAGATATGTTTTTAGTGCGATACCCTGGTTTATACGCTACGTAAGACCACAAAGCTATAAAAATCTGAAAGTAAGCGCTGTTGTTGTTGGAAAAGGTCATGGGCGTTCATTAGAAGCAGCAGCAGGGGATGAAATACTGTACGAGCTTCGAGGTTTCATTTCATCCACTTCATCGTTCTTCATCCTCCCTTGCACCGCCATTGCTATTACGAGAAAGGAGGGGGAAGAGGAGAGCAGGGGAAAAAAAAGAAAGTAAAGAAAAAAACGAAACAGAAAACTAAGCTTGGAATAGCCTGTGACCAATCAGAAGCCAAGATTTCAGATTTACGCATTTTGATTGGTGGACGTAGTATTGCTGTGGCTTGTCGCTCTGCGATGCATTTTAGCAGAAATTGACTAAATTATATGTGTGCTGCCATCTATTGAGCACTTGTCTAACTTTAGCTCCTACATCTTGAGGTAGACGACCATACGAAAAAATCGAACAAATTTATAAGCGTTCCATTTGAACATTTCTAAATGACACAATTTATTTTTTTAATTAAAATCCTTTCGAATGTGTGTCTTTAGTAGTGATTTCACATTAAGATTGTGTTGAAAGAAGGGTTGAAAATGAAAGTTTATATACAAATATTTAAAACATTGTTCTTAATAACTAAACATTTTCTTATGTGACATAAAAGATTAGTATAAAAAACGAGTGGCGGCGATTTGGGGGGGGGGGGGGGCCACCGGCCGCCCCCACTTTTCGTGCAAAAAAATTTAATATTTATTTAATTTTACTGCCTAAAACTTGGAATTATAAAAAAGCAATAGTGTCAGAGAAAGCCAGAAATTCAGTAGCTAAATCTTTTAAATTTTGTTGTCTATCTCCTATAAACCCTGGTTCTTATAGATGACTCTAAATTTTTTGTCCCCTTACTTTTAACTTCCAATCGCCGCTACTGTAAAAAGCAAGGCAGTGGCGAATCCAGGATTTGGGTTGGGCGTGGGTCATAAAAATTTTGTATTGCCGTGACGAATGTCAAACCTCATGGCTTATGTAAAACAAAACATTTTAACTGTACAGACTTTACTCACCTGAAATTAGAATCATAAAGAACAGTACAATACTTTCGATAATTTAATAAAAAATACAATGGAATAAATAGCCAACAAATGTCTTCGACCGCGTCAATGCTATAATGACTAGAAAAGTAGGAAAATTTTGGAGCCTGTCAAGCCAGAAAGCAATGTTTTCAAGTTTATATTATTTTTTTTAAAGAAAAAAAGGGAAATTAAGAACAAACAGTTGTAGTGATTTTAAATAAAATAAAGAATTCTGGCTTAGCTCTGGGGGTGCAGTCCCATAGCCCCCCCTGGATTTGCCACTGAAGCAAGGTATTGCTTTTAAATGAATCAGTGATTAATGGTTAGATTTAGAAATTTGGTGGATATCAGCACTTCAATTTATATTAAAATTATACGCATGAAGTATAATAAAAGTCTAATTTACTGTAAAAAGCGATAATTTTTAAACAAAATTAAACTGCAACACAGTGAAAAAAAATTAAAAACGAGCAGAAAATAAGGAATTTATTTAAGAAATTTATTTCCCCAGAGAGTTATCAAGTTTGATCTTCACTCTTGACGAAAATTGTTCTTTTAGTCTTATTTTTAAAGGTTTTTTAAAAACCTATATTAATATAAACTCTAGTAGGAGTGAGTTGTAAAAATCAGCCCTAATTATAACCTTGGCTATAATTAGGGTTGCCATAATTGCCAAGCATTAAAACGGCAGTTTTAAGTGATAAATAAATAAAACATGAAAAAAGTGGGTAAGTAATGGTTTATTTTACTCTGATAAAAAAATCAATAGATTAAGAATCTAATAAAATAAACTCGTAGAATAATAAAAAAGATGCCAGGCAATCCTTTTTTAGCACAGTCATATTTTAAAGTTGATTTTATTTTCTTAATTATATCATTTACTTCCTTCACATAATTATAACATTAGGCGCAAGTCATTTTAAAATTATAATGACAAATCCAGTCATTTCTCTTTCATACTCAATTTCATAGTTGCTTGGTAACTTTGGTTGGTAATATTTTTCTCTAAATATTTTTTTAGATATACAAACTGGTTGAATAGAATCTCAGTGTTGCCAAGTGTTGAGAAAAGGGGACAAACAGTAATATGGGACTGAGTAGAGAAATACGGTGCCAGTCCCATATATACGGCACATATGGCAACCCTAGCTATAATTGAATCTTTGATTGCAGAAACAAAGTGAGTCAATAATGTCAAAATGCTGGAAGCTTTCAAATCAATTAAAAAATGACGGGAGACTGTCTTTTTCAAACAGCCGCTGATGTTAAAGGCGTAGGACTACTCTACTCGAGTGACGATTTTCAAATTTTTATTGTAACTTCTGTGGTTGCCCTTTATCTCTAAAATAAGACATTAGTTATGTTTTTAACATATGTAGTTACCGGGATATAGAGGATCGCCCAAACAACGTTTTTTGCGGCGTTTTAGCGTGTGAATCAAATTCCTTCCTGAGACAACAATGGGAGGAACGTAGTCCTACTTAAAAAAATTTCTTTAACTTGTTAATTTTATATACTTAAACTATGACCTGACTTGGCTCTATCCTTTCGACACACATTATGTGATTATTATTATTACCCCTTTAGAATATGAGAAGAGCATGGACGCAATTTTGAAAAAGAAAATAAAATGACTGTGGTTTCTGCAATAAACGATCCAATTAAATAATAAGTTCTTTAAGGGAAAAAATAGAGATTCTTTCCTCTAACTTGAAACATCGTTTTCGGGCTTAATTTGGCTGTTTTGGCCTTCGTCTGGTTTCATTCAGCATCAGCCGTTGCATTCTATGCTTAAAGATTTTTACATCACGGAATTTACTGTTCAGCAACGGATTCCGAGACTACGACTTTTGGACGATTTTACCCCGGAAAGGGGTGTCAGGCAATGAGTCATATGAGCGCATTTCCGGAGTTCTTTGTTAGATCACGCTCAGTAAAATGTAAACATAACCCTTCCAGTCTTCACTTACCCTCTATTTTGATGAAAATAACTCCGCCCGGCGCATGCCCAAAAGCGCGGAGGGTTTCCGAATCCGTTGCTGTACAATACAGAGAGAATGCTAGCTTAAAGTAAATAATGTCTACTGCATAGGGGGAAAAAAGACGTTTTCGTCTCCTCCTCATCATATATTCAACAATAAATTCAAAAATATTTTGACTTTGCGGAGCTCTGGCGCCAGGCGTATCTATATCTCCATTGTCTCAGGGTGAGGGTACAGATTAGACCTTACTCATAAAGTTTTAAAAAATCTCAAATATAAGATAGGAAGTTTTATTCATTCTAGGGTTTCTTAATTGTTTACACTTGCGACCCTTTTTAGGACAGAAGAGGTTAAGTTATGGTAAACAGATAAGCAATTTAAAAGAAATTCACCATAAATTTAAAAGCTATATTTTAATCCAAACGCTAATTTTAACACGTATACTGTCTTACCGCCACGAGAAAAACCCTAGACACCAGACATGCCTACGGCGGTCGTTATGGAAACGGGATATTCCACTGCATTTTGAGGGTGAAGGAAAGGGCTTCATTTCTTTTTGCGTAGATAGAACCGTCGGAACTCAGATTTTTTTTTATTATTCCAAAGTCAATTGCAGATTAGTGTGGTCCATTTTTTTTTTTTTTTCTTTTCAGTTGGTAGATCGACTCACAAGTCAACAGTCTCGGCAAACTTTAGATTTGAGAATTTAGAATACCTTAAAAATGTTCTGTAATTTTTTTTTACCATTTTGTTTAAATTACTTAAAAACATTATTTTATACTCGAGATACTGAAATCACTTTTCTTGAAGATCATCCGGGCAATTAAATGATTTGTTATTTAAGTTTGTCGTTACATATGTTACTTAAAAACTGCCTCCATAGAGATTCAATTGAAATCAACATGGAAAGTCGCTTCCCAGCAATGTTACTCTCATGGTTGGGAAGAGAGTTCTACAGGGGTATGTATGGCCAAGCCGGAGAAATAGAGCCAACGACCCCCGACCAGGGCCAGGGAAATACAAGGGCTGGTTCATACCTTTGAAGTTTACGATTTTCCGACAAGCGGAGGGGAAACCAGTTTTGACGTCACTACGCTGTGAGAGTGGGGTCCGAGCAGAGCCTTCTAGAGGGCTATGGTCCGAGAGTGTCCACTGGAGATTCTTTCATTCTTAGTTTGTTCTTTCATTCTCTCATTTGTTCCTGTGTTGTTCAGTGTTACTTGCTATTTTGTTGAAATATTGTGAAAATCTTGCAAGTATGTCTGCTTGCGCTGTCGCTACCTGTCCAAATTATCACAGGAAAACGAAAGGCAAAGGTGTAATATATCACGTGTTCCCAGTATGTCCGAATCGGAGTAAAATTTGGATCTCGAAATGTAAAAGGCAAGATCATATAAATGTAAAATACGCTAGGATATGCAGTGATCACTTCAGGCCGAGTGATTACATGGATGATATGAAGAATCGTCTACTTGGTTTAAATCAAAAGGAAATTTTAAAACCTGATGCAGTTCCGAGTGTTAACTTGCCATTGCAAGATAATGGGGAAGATATTTCAAGTAGAAGTGAGAGGAAAAGGAAAAGAAGTATTTTACGGGAAGCAAAAATTAGATTAAAATGTCTGAGTCCTAAAAAAGCACGTGAAACGCCATCTATGGAGCCATTTACTACACCTACAACCGAAAACATTTGCTCATCCTTCTTTGAAACTCAAAAAGAAAATGCATTACTTCTGGAAAGAATTAGATTTCTTGAAAAAGAACTTGAAAAGACAAAAGAGGGCACTAAGAAAAATCAGAGAAAAAAATAAAAGAAATGAAAACGAAAGCTCAAATTGGCCGTATTTTAACCGAAAATAAAAGTTTAAAAAGTGAAGTGAAAAAACTATCAAAAATAGAAGAAAATTTTAAAAATATCTTAACAGCAACTCAGATAAATGCCGTAATAGAAAATAAAAGCAAAATCAAGTGGACAGCAGAAGATATTTCTAAGCAATTTAAGTAAAAAAAAAGGAAAAAAATAATATCAAAACCCTTATAGTAAAAGGACTTTTGTAATTTAGAGCGCGGAGTGCCCGCTTGATGACGTCACAAAGTTCCCCCACTGGTTCTTCGCTGAAGGCTCTATGAACCAGCCCTTGTATTTCTCTGGTCCTGCCCCCGACCTTGGCGACGAAATTTGGGATCTCAAAAACGCTGTAATTTTCTTGATATCTTTATTAGGGGCCGAGATCCGGATTTATCCAGGTGATTCCATGTGACGTCATTGCCTATCGGGGAGACTATAAAAGGACCGTGCTCGGATCACAGAGGAGAGCGTGTTGATCGACTGGGATCGGCTTCGGAGTGCGAATGTCTGCAGTGCGCTGCTGAAAGTGCCATTACTGTCATTATTAGAGATTTGCCGACTGTTTGTGTAGCTAAATCCGAAAAAGCTGTTACTGTTATTATTAGTAAGTTGTTGTCTGTTTGCGTTGCTAATCTGTACAAGAGCTATTGAACCTGCTACCTGTGTTTCGTGTTCTCCTGAATATTTGTGAATAAAGCACCATTCTCCTGCTTGCTGGACTGTTTTCACTGTGCGCACATAAGATGGTTTTTGTAACAATATATAGTTTTTGAAGTTTGGAGAGGCCCCCCCAAAGTCTGCATTGTCTAAGAGTTCCTACAGAGCATAATCCGGCCCTACATGTATCATGTCTTGAAGTCATAAACAGATGTGGAGATTGATCACCATCTTCTTATAGATGATACACTTGATCTTAAATGGTGCATACCGTTTCCTATCACACAATTTGATAATCAGATTTCTTTCGGACATCTTCAAAATTCTATGTGCATGTTAACACTATTCCCACTATTGTGGATCAGCTGATAGACCATATATAAAATATTTTAGCCATATGTGTAGCACAATATGAACAAATATGGGTTTTGCACCATTCAACAAGATTAATCCAATCCAAGTGATCAAATCTTCGGGTGCAAAGGTATCTGCGACCATTCATTTGCAGCTCATAATTTGGCATTAAAATTGTACCTGGGATTTATAGAACTTCTGTTAGAGGGAAGTATTTTGCCTTTTACGACATTTTGATCTGTGGACATACCGTCATTTTTTCTGGTCTTGTATGCAAGTGATCGCTAACATTCTGTCTCCAGAGTCATTGTATTCGAATTCAAATACTCCAGAATTTCTAGCAGACCTTCGAAGTTACTTATTTGTTGAACCCCATCTAGTACAACAAAACAAACAAACAAAGTTCAAGAGAGATTTTGTTCACTCAAAGTGTACTGTCTATTATTTTAAGTACTGAAAGATATATTTGATTGAGAGAAGGATACCATCTTGGTAAATATGAATTGTGTTTCAACAGTGCTTTTGCTTTGTAGAAGTTATATAATATTCTTATTATGGTTGCTTGATGCTCGCTTTTAATTTTGTTGTGTCTTTTTTTGTAAAATAACTAATAAACCTTAAAAATAATACCGACTAGTTTTTCACTAGCTGTTTCAAGCTTTCAGTAATGGCTAAGTTTGAAAAACTTTATTACAAGACAATATCAGACATATCTTTTTTATGGTTTTCATACTAGTTATATTCATACTACCTATATTTATATAAAGCAAAAATATGTTTAAACAAAGAAGTCATCAGTTATGCAAGTAATATCTACCCATAGTTAAATTGCATTGTACCTAATGGCGAACTTTGGAACTCGAAAGTTTGAATTGAAAACCTACAAACAAAAACAGACAAAAGGTAATTATGTGTACATTTAGTATAAAATGACCATCTATATATACCAATAACTGAATTAGAAACCCTGAAATAGAGCTAATGGTCAGCACTTTGAGTACATATTCCTGAAATTACTGACTTAAAATGATTTAAGAACATTTTATATTTTTCTTCTTTGTATATCATCAAGATAATCCATCATAAATTACAAATCAAATATAACATAAAAATATTTTGTACTTTCCTTCTTTTTTGTTAGTTTTATTCATTAATGTGCATTGTCTTAAAATATCATGCTTCACTCCTTTGTGATGTAGTTCTGACATGAATTGCATTTTGTGCAATATGAATTTCCATGCTTCTAAATTAAGCTAAAATTATATACATCTAAACAGATGACCATTTTGCAACCTTTAATAATAATTCTGTAAAACTTGAAGAGTTTTACTGTTTTTAGTGTGCAGATGAATAACAATGTCAAGTACTAGTTAATTATTGATGAATTTTTTAAATTACTTTTTATATATGGTTTAACATATGTATACCAGTATGCATGTAGTATATGAAGATTTTTATATTGGATTCCTTCCCTAAGAATAAAGTAGTTTTTCCATAACTATTCCAACCATTTTTAATCACATATCAAATTGACATACAGTTTTAAATAATTTTTCACCTGAGCTATAACTTACAAACTCAATATCTCTGATTATGAAGCCTAACTAATAGTGCTAGATTAACAGTTCAGTTTGAAGCAACACAAGGGTTATTTTGGGAAAAATTTAATAATTCTGAGCCACTCCACTTAACAAACTTCTACACCACATCAACACTCGGACATCTGAACAACAATATATTTAACCTGTACCAGACATAAAATGATAATGGAACTTCAATTGGATCAGGTAAAATCTAATCTGGGGTCCAATATCCAATCCCAAAAGTAGAGATCCTACCACCAGGCCATTGCAACTTCCAACTAGCAAGTTAAGGAGATCTTTCAGAAAATCTCTTTATTGTTCTTGTGCGCCCTATAAAAATATTTTTTCCATTTTAGAAGTTTTAATCTATAAGCTTTTATTAATATGTCAGTAACTTTTAATTTTTTAACCTTCACCACTTCTTTTAAGCAGAATATATATTTATATATTCTTTACAGCTATATTGTGGTGATGTATTAGATATGTGATCAATGCAAGGACATAATAAAGGGTGGCTACAGAAACTGTGAAAAAATTTTCCATGATTTAACTTACATTTCCCTGATTTACGGCTACTAATTATATTAGTTTCCTGGCTTTCTCCCAACTAAGAATCACTGTATGTGTACAATATACATTATTAAAAACACTTTTACCAGTTATTTAATATGAAAAAAAAAAAATATTTTTATGAAATTTAATTTAAAAAAAATGGAATGAACATCCTAAAAAATCTATTAAAACAGCATATTACATTTCTTATATGTAAAAAATATTGGAAATTTTAACGAAATACTTTGCTTCTAAAACTGCATAAGAATTCTAAGAAACATTAAAACTACTCTTTGCAACACAAGTTAAATTATATTAACAGTAAAGATTATTATGATCTTTGTTCAAAATTTTAAAACAGTTCAATAACTAATTAGTGCTCTTTGCACGAGTACCAAAATAACATGTTGCAGCATAAATATAAAAATAGTATAATTATACGTACCTAATAATATATATTTTAGCAAAGATTTAAACAAGAGAAACTGCCAAAATATTATTTTAAATCTTCATTCTTTAACAAATCATAAGAAATTAATTGCTCTAATCAAAAACTTATGCTTTTAAAAATGAATATAAGTTTCTTCTTTAAAATTCCATTTATTATTACAAATAATGCTAGACATAAAATACTAATTTATAGATAATAATTCAACTAAAAAAAAGCTATTAATTTTCCCTGACTTTTCCTTGCATTACAACTCTTTTTTTTTTATGATTTCCTGGTTCTATCGACACCCTGTAATATTATATGAGTGCAAATAGTTGACAAATTTTCTAAAAGAGTGATAAAATAAAGGACTATGATTAGAGTTTAAAAACTTCAGCATTCATTCAATAATTTTTAATTTGTATGAATGTATGATAAATGATGAGGGTTTATAACAAATATACCATACCAAAAACTGTAGAATTAAAATTTCAAACTGGGATTTGATATATTTTACATAGGAAAATTATGATATAAATCTCAGGCGCTAAGAAATGTGTGAGAGATTCCAGTAAAAATAAAGAAAAGATAAAATTTTCAAAATTTTATCTAGTTTTGAACAATACATTGCTGATCATATAATAAATCAAACTTCTTATAATTCGCAATACAATCCAAGCTTTTAAAACCATGAAGCAAACCACAAAGCGAATATTCCATCTCTGTTTAAATTTCAGAGCAGGAAATGTCTAATCACTTTTCAAAGACAGAAAATGTATTTTAAATAGAAAACGTATTCTCGTATTTTTTTACAGAAAAACAATGATGAAAATTTTTTACTACATTTTTTATATATATATTTATATATCACTTTCAAGATTTTTTTTGTCAAATAACAGCATATAAACAGAGATGGAACAACAAATTTATAATTTTTAAAAATCTTTAATACATTGTGCACATTAACATATTGTCGGCAAATGTAATCGTTTGCTCACTTTCGAGCAAATTTTGATTCACAAACAGCATTTACAAATTGCATACTATACAAGATACACCAAAGATTGTTTAAAATCATGATTATCCTGGACAATAAGAATGGAATGTTACAGCAAAAAACAATAAAACATTTCATTGGGCAATTTGATAATGGGTAAAGTTATTTGCTTTTTATAAAATGATGTAAGAACAATCCTTTATGAGCATAATACGACCAACTGATCATTATGTAGAGACTGAAGTAAATGTGACACAACATACCTATTTTAATAGCAAGCTAAAAGGCAAAGAGACAATTTTACGAATCGTACAGCAATATAAAAGTGAATTTTATTTGTGAAATATAAAATACAAGCGATTCAAATCCTGATCGGAAAATTATAATCGATTATTATATATATTTCTGTTAAATGAATGCTGATGTTCTAATTATGAATATAAATTTAAATGATTTAATAATTGATATATACATTTTTTTAGTCCAGTGAAATAAAAAAGCATATTTTAACTTTCTTATGGAATGGAAACAAAAACACTTATTTTATTAACATAAATTACATTTAAAATATAAATAGCAAAATAAAAAAATAAGATTTTGGCAATGATATACAATATAAAACAAATATACAAAGATATGAACAAAAGTTTTTCTTTTTGGAAAATAAAAGAGTTTATAAGTGAAAAAAAAAAAAAAATCGAGGAACTGTACAGATAAATTTACAATATTTTATATAAACAAGTCACTAACAAACTTTTAAAGTTGTAAATAATAATCTCTATTTTTAATTATATCATAAAATACAAAATATTTTCAACATTTTTGGTGTATATGAGCATGCTTAATAGAACTTTCCAAAGCAAAACATATTTTAAGTTAGAAAATGAGATTTTCAGATGGAAAAGAATGAATGGGCATTAGGAAATTGAATAGATAAAAGCATGAAAATTGACCCACACACCCTATAAAAGAATATTAATACCTTACTAGAAATATTATGAAATTGTAAATCGTTGAAGAGCAAAAAGGGAGAAAAACAGCATACAAAAGTAGAAATATATGTCGATTTCTATATTAATATTTAAATGAAAATAGTCTATTTGGTAAAACTTTAGCAAACACTCAGTTCATATCAATATATCCTATGCTTTAAAGAGATAGGCTAAGAAAAAGCTTCCAGAGTAAAATTTTGTAAAAACTTAAACATCTCCAACCACCATTATTTGAGCAAAATAAACAGTGTTATTAACCAGAAGTACAGAAAAGTAAACAGAAATAAGACAAAGAGATATAAAATGACTTTGGGAAAATAATCACAATTTTTGAGTATTTTAAGCACCAAGGGTGCTTGAATATTTTATGTACATTTATTTTAAGGCCTAAGTAACTGTACAGTTAAGAATAAATACCTTATGAGTATTAATGCTTTTTTTAAAAAACTCCAGAGCACAGCAATGATAAAAAATTCCAAATCTTCAAAGCTGCCTGACGTGGCACAATCAACAATTTATTGTACATCAACACTGCATTTTTATATTTATTACATGCCATTATTATTGTTTGTTTTTTACAAAACATCAACACACTGTCTTAAAAACATTATTCAATTCATCGCATCAACATGTTTTTAAGTAAATGGTGTATCTAATTAAAATTTTCCAACACTAAAGAGATTGTACATATAAAAAAGTTAATTCAAACACTTTGTTTCAAAATATAATAGTACTTTGTTTTTGGATGGCGGCAATGCACGCATACACAATCTTCACTGGCATTTACGGAACGCGGAACGAGCTCCGATAAAGCCTACAAAGGCAATCGCATCTATAACAAGAAGTTTAAAATAGGGAGTCAAGTAAATATGGGGAGATCTCTTTAAATTAAGTGCATGGTGCTGAACATTCATTGATGAACACTTTATTTTAAATTTAATAAAAATACAAAAGAAACTAACAGTTTAACCTTTTTAAAATACTAAACCTATTTATTACCATTACAACTGCAGAACATGGCCTAGTAGCACAATTAAATTAATTTTATTTAAAATTGCAGCAACAGGAAGTTGTTTTAAGTGGATATTTCTTAGTAAATTAAAACATTTTTATACAAGTTCAACTAAATAGAAGTAAGGGCAAACATAAACCATTATCGGAGAATTACGAATATTATTCTTTTCTAACAAATAGAAGGACAAAAGTAATTATTGAATATTACCACCAAGAAACAATCTTGAAGAAGTCTTACTCCACAAGTGCAAATAAATTAACTGTAACTTTGATAAACATTGAATTAATTTCGAGAATGACAAACTTAGTAAGTGATAATAAACATTTAAATACTACCCACCAATAGATTATCAGACAGAAGAAATGATATGACATTTTCAAAACCAGCTTCACGCGTCACAATAAAACTATATACAACTCCTAATTATCATAAAAAGAAGTTTCTGTCAGTTTCTTCTGTATCGACTTATTTATAAATATAATACAGAACAAAAACATTATATATATCTATATATATTAAAGTGATATTTGCATTTAAATATTACAAAAGCTAGAAACATATACTGGAAGCATACTTGAATTACTAAAACCTGTTTAAAATGTACTGTGTTACCCGTGCAGTCCTTATGTACAGAAACTTTAGTGCAACATGCCGTTCAAAAACCTGCATTTCTCGTTTATCAAATTGATTGCTTAAAATCATTTAACAATTATGTCATTTGTTTTTATTAATGATAAATTTTTTTCACCAGCTTCACACATCTCAACTCCCGTAATTAAACTCCTTTAAAAAAGAAAATATTTATTTTATCTCTCTTCTAAAACTTTACACGTTCTTAGGCACACTTGATAATGAAAAAGTAATTAGAACATTATGGGTTTCTTTTCTGTCATATCTTTCACATACTGTGTGAAACGCTTTAGGAACTTTGGATATTCTCGCTTGTAAACGGCTCTCAGAACAGAAGCTGGAGCCCAACCTCCAGGATTTACTACAAAAAAAAATTGAAAAATATTATACATCTAGTATTGAAACTGCTTAGAAAATTACAAACAGCAAATGCATGAAACATTAAAATAGATAAATAAATCACAATAATTTAGATGTAGTTAATGCAATAAGGAACCAACACCAACAGAATATTTTGAGGTATAGAATTTTTTTCAAAGCATTACAGAAACTAGCGTGAGTGGCCTCCACTCAACTTTCTCGTATACTTCTCAAAAATTTGTCCCCCCCCCCCCCCCGCGTGGATAAAAATTCGAACCTACTGCAACCCAGAATGCAATGACTATCAGAAGGTTTTTCATTGTAGATTATAGTGATTGTAAAATATTTAGGTGAAGAACTATATTCGAAGAGATGCGTATGTATTAAAACTTAACAACATTTATTTTCTATCACACTCTAGCAAGCTCCACTACAGCGAGGGCATGCATGAGCGAAAACAAAACAGGAGAAAATTACCTCGTTTGCTATTGCTGAATAGCTTATGCATGCGCAGAGATTGCTTCCAGTACGCAAGTAAAAAAAAATTGAATATGCAATTTGAATGTCCTTTTTCCAACCGATTGAGAAGAAAATTGGGCACAGATCTATAATTAATGCTAGTAACTATCATACCAATTTTTATTTATCTAAGCCAAAGGGCTTAGGAGATATAATTTTTACAAGTATGCGATTATACAGTTCAACGAACCATCAACCTTTTGACGGATTTAGACCAAAATTTTATATGGACCTACATTCATGATGATAAAACTGTGTACCAAATTTTATCCATCTAGCTAGTCAAGTTTTTGAGTTATAGTGGTCACATGACCGCAGACAGACAGACTTCCCGTAGACTAATTTTGTCCAAAATTTGATAGAAACCTACAAATTATGTGTCAAGATCACATACCAAATTTCATCTCCATAGCTCTGACAGGTTTCGAGTTATGTTCACAGACAGACCGACATAATTCCAAAATTGTGTTTTTCGGACTCAGGTAGGCCTAAAATGTAGAGATTCGTCAAAATCTCGAGTTCGAATTTTTTGACGATTACAATACTTTCTCTATGCATACTTTGTATACGAGAAAGTAAAAAAAGCTCTAATGCTGCATTTCTTCAAACTCAATTATTGCATTCAAAGTAGTCCATTGTGCAACAGTAGGTTTCATTTTGGAAAGCAAATTATAAACATTTAGATGCAGGGTTTGATAATGAATCTGAAATCCATTAAATTGTAATTGGTGGACAACTAATACTCTAGTTGCACATCTACATCCAATTTAAAGTTCAGGATCAAACTGCTCTGCTTTTCACTAACAATAACAATGTATTATTTTATTTGTAACAAGGCATGCAAGAAAAGAATGACCGAAGAATAAAAATGGCTCATACCGATTGCAAATTTGAATCCATTTATTGAATTAATTTAAGATTTCAAAAATATGTTGAACCAAACATTTTAGGTTTTATTACAGAATATCAAAATTTTCGAAGCAAGACTCCAATAAGTTTTTAAAAAATTAAGGTGATAAGCAAGAACCTTCAAAGTATTTTACATTATAACAGAATGGAAGAAAATTAGAAAAAAATCAAAAATGAATCCAATCTGCACAGTAAATACATTAATTCAGGTACAGTTTTCAAGTAAGAATCCCAAATCCATAAAATAGAAGCTGTTTCTTGATAGCTTACTGCAGCGGTTCCCAACCTTTTTGGTTATGTAGTCCACCTGTTGTTGTTGTTAAAAAAAAGATTTTGAGGGCCACTAACTAAATAGGTAAATAAAAAATGCAAACAAATATATTACGCACACATATGTCAGTAATTAGTTGAGTATACTGTAAAATTGTTAAAAATGCATTGTTTTATAAATGATAAAAAAATTATTGTTGTTACTTAGCTGTCGCAGTGTAATTCAACTCAAAAACAAGCAGTTAAGATTCAAAATAAAAAAACTCAATGGGTTTTTTGCCATTGTTTCTCACCCACGAGAGATTCAATATCTGGATTGAAACTTGACAGTTTCAGCCTCAAGTCCCTTTCTACATTCAGTTTGTTTCTATAGTTATGTTTCAAAAACAATAAAGTTATGAAAGCACGCTCACGCAGATATGTGGTCGAGAACCAAATCAGATGTCTCAGTGCAAATTTGGCAATTGCTGGATACTTCTGCCGAACATTTATACACAACGGGACAAATGATATTGTTCAAAGAAACGATTTTGGAGTCTGATCACATGATAGTTCAATTAACAAGTCTTCATCATTTGATGGTACTTTCACTTTCTTAACCCCCGACTCTGACTAGTGTTCCGCGGCCCACCAATAAGCTATCCACGGCTCATGGGTTGGGAACCGCTGGCTTAATGCATCCAATTTGTATTTTATTGATTAAGCAGAGATGAGCATCATCATAACAATATCTTAACTTGGAGATTCAATATCTCAAGTTTACCTCTTACTATTATAGTGTTGAATTACATTAGATTATTACAACGCTACATTTAATTTTAAAAAGTCTACAGTTGGACACCACTTGGCAAGAATTACACAAAAGAAGCTGTTGATTGGAGCACATTGAGAAGGCTTTTCTTCATCATAACACATATCATCATTTAAGCTTCAAACATGAAAACATTTCTTACAAAAATAGAAATTATTTACTCAAGATGAATTTAATTAAAAACATCCAAATGACCAGTCTTAAGTAGTTTGAATGATATAATCATCAAAGACTTTTGATTTCTACTTTTGAATAGTAAAATATAATAATAAAAATTATGCACAGTTTCTTCAATACTTACTGCTAGAACAATATGTAATCCGACAAGTGAGATTTTCCCTGCTTATTTCTTTGTTTTCTGTAGGAGGATCCACAAATGTTTGACAAACTAAAGATACTGTCATTACTAAGCGCACACATTTGCCAATCTAAGGAAGAAAAATAAGTGACACATTTTTTTAAAAAGTAACACACAGCAGAAGATTGCAATCCTATTTCAAAAATATGGGAAACTACCATGCCACAATTTCAAATAATTCAGGATAATGTATTTATTAATAGTTGAAATTTCATAGGACTATCAAAACATTTTGATGTAGACAATTGCCTCTAAATCCACCCTTCCAGTACTAGAGATGAAAAACTGCTAGTAGAAAGATCATGGCTCATAGAATGCAAGAAATTTTCCAGCTATTCAATAAATTATCTCTAAAATATTTACATATATATAATATTCCTTAGTAAGGTTTTTCGAAAGAATTTCTTAGCTAAAAACCTCAAATTTTGTTTAATGAAAATAAATAATATTTCATAGTCTGTACAGCATTTAAGTTATCCATATCCATGAATACTTTACATTCTCTCTCATATAATATCATCCATATATTTAATCTTTGAAGGATATGCTTGCTCTAGAACAATACAAGAGAGATAAAGGGGACTTTTCACAGAAAATTAGCTTATTAGTGACACAAATTTCATTTCTGTATAATTTGTTTCTCTCTTTTAAAAAAAATTTTCAAAGTTAATTTTATACACAATTTGCACCAATATTTATTATTGTTGAAGAACAAGAATAATGCGAAGAACTGCTGCCATAATACATTAGCAGAATTCTGGAAGAACACTAAAAGAAAATTTTAAAAGTAGACATTTCACAACGACGATAAACAATTTATATCAGGAGCAAATATTGATTTGGTTTATTTTCATGCTTCCAATTAATGAAAAATTAACTATTTAATTTAATGTTTCAAAATATTCATTAAAACCTTTCTTGAACTTCATTATTTGTTAAGAAAATTTTAAGTATCTACATAATTAATAATTTATAAAGAAAAATAACTATAGACGCTTTTAAAAAAATCTCCTGGTTCAATTGATATTTTCATTTTAATTAAAAAACGTTTCAGATCATAAAAGGATTTTGTATATTATAATATTTTAACCCAGAGCAACGCTGGGCATATCAGCTAGTAAAATATAAAACACTATAAAAATGTTTTGTTTTTTGCAAAATTTAAAATGTTTGACACTGCAATGATCTTTGAGCATCCAATTCCTTTGAACTTTTTAGCTGTCGGGTTAGAAAACTTAGCTTTTAAAGTAAATGAATTGATGTTTTTGTTTAATTATATCTCTGAAAATTTAAGAATACTTTATCCATGATTGTGTAAGAAAATATACATATAATTACAAGCTATCTGCTTTTCAAATGACCATGAAAAATGGAAAAAGACATTTGCGCTGCTTGGAGGTTAAAAAAATCCAAAATTTTTAAAAAAAGCAGTCAAAAAGCTTCACAGTTCTATAATTTTACTACAAAACCCTATCAGACATGACACAGGATTGGAACAAAAAAAAGCTGAACTTCATAAATAATAAATTGTGCCAAACACAAATATCGAGAAGTAAAATAAGCATAATTAACCGAACAATAAAATAAATTTATAACAAAGAGCTTAAAATATAAAAAATATTGCAGAATTATTATAAAATAAAAAATTAAGAATGATAAAATCCGATTCCAAAAAAGCTGAAATCTGCGGAAGTGTGTCATGTCTGCCTCTACAATGCAAACAAAGTTAAAATAGCATATTTTGGAGCATGCAATTTCTTCAATATCTTTAAGACGAATAGGGAATTCCAGAAGAAATGCGAAATGCAAATTAAACTAAATGAATTAACAATAATTGTACTGCATAAATGATCATCAATTATATTTATCGTAAGGAAAAATATCACTACAGTATTCAAGTGAACTTACTGGTGCAGAATCATGTTCTGTAGAATGGTTAGACACAATCCATATGTCATGTGCATCTTTATCTTCATCATTTGGTACCTGACGCATATGAGACCAAAACAAAGCATCTCGTTGAGTAGCAGGCCACACTCTTTTATGTATCTGGTGGAAAACCAATGTGTTGCTAGATATTTCTTCCACAACTTTCATATTTTCAACAGTTGCTATGAAAAGCAAAGTAAAAATCTATTAATACAAAAAAAGTATGCTTTCGAGCAAAAAATCGTGCGACTAAAACAAAAATGTGTATAAAATAAGACTTTTAGAAAGTTTCAAGATACACAGATAAAACTATAAAAATGGATAATATTCTTAATAAGTTTTATTTCTAATCTTAATATAAATAAAAGTCATTGTGGGTATGTATGTGTGCATGTTCCACATCTCCTCCTAAACTACTGCAGCAATTTCAACCAAACTTTGCGCACTTATTATTTAAGACAAGAGGAAGATTATTGTCAACTTTTCAAAGCCCAAAAGTTAGTTAAAATTTCAGTTGATAAAATTTTTTAAAAAAATCGGCAAAACTAATTTTACACCTTATTGAATTTCCGAAAATTAGCTTATTAGTGACACGAATTTCATTTCCATACAATTTGTTTCTCTCTTTAAAAATTTTTCGAAGTTAATTTTATACACAATTTGCATCGATATTTTTTATTGGTGAAGAACAAGAATAATAATATAAGCTGCGCCCAAAGTTGAGGGCTATTTTCTCCAAATTGACTGTCCATTGAACTTTATTGGATTAATGGGTGAACATCCTACAGGTATGCTACTAATATGCAAAGTTTGATCCTGAACTGAATTTCCCAAGTCCCAACAAGAAGGCACTTCGTGTTACTGGCAATGATAGGTACTATTATCACACCTCAAGCAGAACTGAGAATCCGCCAAAGGTAATTTCTCGTTCATCATACTCGAGGACTAAAAACAGATTAACTCAAGAGAGGTTGTCTTTGCCCGACAGACGCAATGAAAATTTTATTTTGTTACTGAGAATAGTTGGAAAAATTTTTACAAGTTCTCCTTCCCAATAAAAATGACATAAAATGAAGTAAAAACATCCATAAATGTATGAAAATAAAAACATGAAAGCTATTATTAAAATATGTATAATTATTAATGAGCAAAGAGGGTAGCATCTTTCAGCAACTTATGATGAGGACTTCTCCAAGGTTAATAACACAATTTGATTTGATGTTGGCAAATGTATAAAGGAAATTAAAATTTATTTTTGAATGTCTGCTTCCGCTAAAGCATTGATAAAATCTACTGACACTTGCAAAGGGTTTGCATACTGCAATTCATAACAAGACACACAATTTTTTACTACCTTATTTATTTAAATTTTTCTCCGTTTCATTTTTTCTAGGTCAACTTCAAGAAAAAATTATACATTTAGCAATTATGAATTAAATTACATGGTTCTAATATACGAAAAAAATCCTTGAAATCAGGGAACAGTAGAGGCAGGTTTACAGGGACATTTTAAGTTTACCTGAATTGAAGTTACTGACTAAGCTTTGTATTATGAATATACACAACTCAACTACTTACTTTCCCAATCAAAGCGATATTCTGGAGAGAAGAAATAATGACACATTTCATGCCCAGTAACACCCTAAAGGATTAAAATAAAATTGTATTATCTTTGAATTTGAAACAGAATACAAAATAAATCTCTAAATATATAAAAAAATCATAAAACCAAATCAAATTTAAAGAAATTGTAATTAAAAACATTTAATGCCAAAGTATTACATTGAAAAATAACTATATAAAAATCTCATATATGATTTATTATAATAAATAAATTACTTTTATAAGAATCAGAATAATGTAAAAGTCATTTATAAATGTTACTACAGTGAAACCTCTCTGAGCGGCCACCCCTCCGTTCCGAGAGAAATTGGCCGTTTAGAGGGGGTGGCCGCTCTGAAGGGTTTTCGTTACAATTACAAGATAATTGCTATAATATATAATATAAAAAAGTCTGGCTCATATTTCCTATTTAAAATGAAGTTTGAGACTTATCTAAAGAGAAAATAGTACTTTATTTAAAAATTTTTTACATTTTTTGAAAAAAGGAGACAATTCGTGACTGTGTTAAGTTTTATTTTTTTTCCGAGAAAAAAACATTTTTCAAGTTCGTTTTTCAGTTTAAAAAGTAAATCTCTAACCGATGCGTTTGTCAAATGGGATGGGCGAACCCACCCGGCGGCCGTTCAGAGAGGTTTGGTGGCCGTTGCTAGGGGTTATTTTAACATTAGGTCTATGGGCCGAAAAATCCGTGCCACGAAAAATTGGCCGTTAAGAGGGGTGGCCGTTCGAAGAGGTTTCACTGTATTAGTGATTATCGGAAAAGAAAAAAACTTTTACAACTGTATACTTCTTCACATATTTATGGTACTGCTACCTTTTAAAATAAAAAAAATTAATAATATAATAGCCCAGATCTCTTGGTAACGCTGACATCACCAACAATGCAACTCGTGCCATAGCACTGCGAGACATTACACAGAATTATTTCATTGTTAGAGAACCTAAATTTCAGTCATTTTAAATTTAAAAGAGTAACTGTTGTCATAATTTCAAATTTAATAGCTCTAAAATAGTGAAATAAAATTTTCTATCCATTGATATAAAATTTATCTTGCTATGATTCAATAGTTTCTGGGAAATTTTAAATTATATTAATCATATATTTCAAATTAATTTCCATTTTTAATAGAAAGTAGTAAGTTACGTCAGTGGTATAAAATACGCGCGATCAAATTTGATAATATTTTTTGGCAACATTAAAATTTATACAAAGACATCTGAAGTACAAGGAAAATTGTTAAACAACGAAAAATACTTCACACGGAATGTTGTTTACCTAGAGGTTTTTTGAATAAAGAAATATATAAATAAAAAAATATTTCCTGCCATAATACATGTTTATTTTATTTGTTTTCAATCAAAATGTTAAACATTTCTCTCGCATATATATCTATTTAAACATGTCAGATTTGACAGGAAATCTCTCGAATGAAGAGGCAATTTGCACCCGTCATACCATGACGGGTGATTTTCTAGTTTATAATAAATACAGACATTTCTTTATAATTATTACATTAATTCTATTAAATTTAAATAACAAACCAGTTAATATTTTTTTTAAAAAGTGAGGGTAGTAGCATGTTCCACAAGGACAATTTGCAAAGAATGACTCAAACTTGTAATACAAGTGTACAGAAAAGCATTACCTTAACAGTATGCACAGCTTTTAAAGGATCACATACAATTCCTCCCTCTTCTACCTCTCTACGGTACATCCTCATCTCACCATCTTCAGCAAAAAGTTGCCAACCACCTTCTCCTACACCCATTTTGGCATATTTCAATTGCTCCAGAGTAATATTATCAATCTAAAAGAAAATCATTCTTTAAATTATCATGATCAAAGCATTTTTTAAGTGAATTAGAGGAGAATTACTATTTAGTAAATAATAACTTAAGTAATTAATAATTTAATATAAGCAGCTTTCTTTTTCCAAGTTAATAAAAAAATTCTTTGAAAAGTGAGAGAACCAAAAATATAATATCTTTTATTTTAATAAAATATATAAACATGTAACTGAAATGTTAAGAAGTTAAAAAATGTTCATAACATACTTTAAAAGTGAAAATGCTCATGTAAACTATTTATTAACTAATGTGTTTTTACTATGGCAATTTCAGACAATTCAAGTTGATAGAAAATTAAAAGTGACTGCATAACTGGTTAATGATGTAATGAGCATTTCTTCACAACTGAGAGTTTTCTACAAATATTTTAGGAAATTAGATTTTTTCCTTTTTTAATGTGGATTTTATACATGGTTCTTACTGATTTTTTAAATTAAAAATCAAGGATTCTTTAAGGAGTTTTCAAGGAGTATTTTCAAAATTTTCAAGGAGTCAATATTTACGCATAAAAAAGGGTTCCCTTTTAAAAGTACATAAAAATTATATTAAGAGTATTCAAAACATTGCTAATAACTCAAATAAATATGGTTATATTTATTTCTTTTATAAGTTTTTACTAAGCTGATTTATCCAAAAATGCCATGTTAAATCTATTTATATGAAAGTAGAGTGGTGCCGCTTAGATGCTCAATTTTTTATAAAATTATACAACTACCCCAAAATTTCAAATAGTTCATTACATACCATGATTTACCATGTTTTAAATAAAAAACTATTTGCATTAATTTTTTTTAGAATTTAAATTCTTAAATAATTTCCATGCCTCACTGTGCACCTTATGTAGTGCACATGATCCATGATTTAAAATATAGAGGTGCAAAGAGAGCCATAAATTTAGATATTAGAAACTGTTTCTTGGCATTTTCATTGCTTTTAAAAATAGTATATGAAGAAAAAAAATTAACAAAATTTCTTGATAATTAAAACTAATTTAGCTAAAATTGATTAATAGTGTCTATTAACTCCGCCATCACAATATTTGTCCTTTACAACAAACCAAATGTTACAATTTCAAGAAATACAGTTAATTTTTCGAAATAATCCAAGAAAAATAACATTCTCAATTTGCACCATTCTATTGCTTTGGTTATTACTGAGTGGCACTTAAAACCAATTATTAAATTTTGGATACTGCTAGGAGATGAACATCAAATCGTGGAAAGAGCAACGTTAAATACTTGGTAAATGATACGGTGACGATTTAGAATCCTTTTTATCGGTGAAATGTAGTACACATTTAATAAAAGAAAATGTTGAAAATTGAAAATCAAGGAGTCTATAAGGAGTAAAACCCAAAATCAAGGAGTTTCCATAGTGCTTGAAAATGAAAATCGTATTCAAGGAGCGTACAAACCCTGTTATAATACCGAGTTCTGATTATCAATGTTTAAAATTATATATCAATTACTTTAAAATACAACAGGAACATACTCAGGACTATTAAATCAACTCTAATGATACCTCACAAAGCTTTCCTTCATAGCGTTCAATTGAGATGTCATTATACTATACTTGACTATTTTAAGACAGGAAGGAATGAATGTATTTTAGAAGGTAATACAGTAATAATAATCTAATATAAAATCTAAAACAATACAATATCTACATAAATACCAAATATAATAACTAAAAATTATCTTTTCAATTTTAAAGACAATTTTTTTCGCAGATCACGCTTCTTAAAAAATAATACTCTGAAATTTAAATAACCTATTTTCATATTTTGTTTCTACAAATAATCAACAGAAAATAAATGATTTTTTTACTCTAAAAAAAGAGCCAAATTTAGAAAATTTTGCAGACACTTACATAATGAACTTACAAAGGTACAAAAGATATTTGAAAACCCATTATTTTGTCCAGTAAAAGGAATATTCAGGGTGACCGTTAAATTATTGTCCAGGTTCTCTTGCATCAAATTTTGATTACCCCTCTAAGTGTTTGAACCATATTATTCAGATTCCCATGTTTAGTTCAAAAGCAGATAATTCATGTTTATGTTTATAATTTCACAAACTACCACGGGTGAAATATTCTTAAGATTTCAGCCTTGATTAAATGCAATAAGATCCAATTATTCACTTTGAAAGCTAATTTTTAAGGTTTTAAAACTACAGTAGAACCTCAATTATCCGAAACTCGTTTAACCGATGTTGGGTTCCTTAAGTTTTTTTTTTTTGGTAAATAAACAATATCACTTGAAGGTCACCTTTGGTGACAGCTATTGATACTGCAGGCAGTACCAACGTCAGTCATGCTTAAGGCAGAGCAAACTTCCGTTTAAGCCAATGTAAAGTATGTAATATAAACATTTACATATTGCATTTTCTAACTTGTGTGACATCTATTGAACAAGTTTATTTTTTATAATTATAGTAATATAATTAAAAACATCACATTTAATTATTTTGTACATGTTTAAAATTAAGTGTTAAAATTTTTGCGGTCTCCTGAAGGCCATTTTTAAGTGCTCTCTTTTATCCAGAATTTTCGATTTACCGACGGAGGTCTGGTCCCGACCACTTCGGTTAATCGAGGCTCTAATGTATTAGATTAAAATAATTCAAAGCTTAAAAAGTTAAAGAACATGATGATTAATATTATTTTACACATTCATAAAGTATATTAGTATAAGTATTTTTAATAATGCAAACAAAGCTAATTTCTACATGGCAGCTTTCATGGAACATAACATATCGAGACCAAACTCAGTTTCCCACCAAGTGTCAGTGGGTTACATGCCATGCCATGTGGAAATTATTTAATTTTGCTTATATTATTAAAAAACCTTTTGAGTTGTATATTATGAATATGTAATGATATTTACCATCATGTTCTTTCATCAAAAGTAAGCAAGTTCTTTCATCAAAGAGGCAAGGAAACCCCGACAATAATTTATGGACACCCTGTATATTTACAAACACATATTCATATTTTATCTCAAAATCAGATGTTTGAAGAAATACCAATTAATTCAGATAATCTCGAGAATGTCATAAAATAATTTTAAAATCTATTTTTGTGCTATATTTTGAATAGTAAAAACTGTAAACTAACCTCTGGCCATAGAGCATGATTCAATGCAATTGATGGAGACATGGGGCTCATGCTTTCCAAATTATAGCTTCGACTAAGCCTCTAAAATGTTAAAAAATAGCAAAATGTATTGATTATAAATATTTTGATACAGAAAAGATGCACAAAATGATATAATTAGTGTTACATTTGTACAAATTCATTGAAAATGTTAAAATATGCACCAAAAACAAACTATAAAAATGTAAAGCTAACAACAACAATTTTTTTTTTTTATCTTACTTAAATTTGAGATGAAAAGAAACAAACAGAAAATTAAGCATTTTCACAACAATGTAACATTAATAAATGTATCTTACTTTCCTAAGCACTGTTTTCCCCATATTAACCTAATTACAAAAATTGCTGTCTGTTCCAATAAGTTTACAAAAGAGGCCAAAAAATTAAATAATTGTAAATAAATGATAAATTTGATTTTAAAAAGATTATTAAATTAAGAAGTGATCTTAACTGAAGATCACTTAAGAAAAAGAGTATTGATCATGCTACACTGAATTCAAAGAGACTTTCTAAATCATGTGGCACTTAGTAGAAACACATTATCAGTTTATTTAAAATAAGATAACAAAGAAAAGATAATGTCTTTTTTCTACTTATCTGCAAAACAGAAATAAACATTACTCATAAACAATGTAATATTGTTTTGGTAGTTACTGAATATTTAAAATCTCTTTTAAAGTAAAAAACATAAAGAATTAATTTTAGCATATAACAAAAGCAGTACTAATACGAGGATATGACTTGATCTTTAAATTGAATAGTTTAATAAAAACAATGTTGTAAAATGGAGCTGTTTAAATGATAAGATAAAATTGTCAAACACTGCAAGAATTTGAATTATTTATGGTTTATCATAAGCTAAAAAAATATGATTTAGCTACAATGTCATGAAATTCATCATAGCATCTATTTTTCAACACCTTTTCACTTTATAACTTATTCAATTAAAAAAAAAAGAATTAAAAAACTGTACTACTCTACTTCTCCAAACCTTAATATTTATTCAAATAAATATATATGGTTATTTTCTAGTTAAATATACGAATACATAAATATGCCAGTTCACAGAGGAACTCTAGCAGATTTAAATAACAATATATTTACATGGTAATTTAAATTGAGAAACTTAAGACATATCAAAGTTTGACAGCAGAGATTAGAATTTAGCGTAATGATTAAATTTCCTGTAAAATATAACACGAGATTAAAAATTTTAAAAAAAAGTATCTGAATTTCCTCCACAATTTAGCATTTTTTAAAAAAATATGATTAATTTGTCCAGAAAAAATTCAAAATCCTTTATCCAATTCTGAAATAAAAGAAAACTCTTTGTGGGTGGAAAAAAAAAAAAAAAAACATCTCTCTCAATGTACATATAAAAGACTGAATTTTTTAAAAAGCACCAGCTTTCTTTTGTATATGTATAACTATGAATATCTTGTTTAATTCAAATGCCAAACCATGTCCATGATTTAAAACTTCATAACAGACAAGACACAGGCTTAGAACAAAAAAAGCTGAACTTCATAAATAATGAATTGTGCCAAACATAAACACCGAGAAGTAAAAAAAATATGATTAATTGAACAATAAAATAAATAAATTTATACAAAAAGTGTTTGAGATATTAAAAATATCATAGAATTATTATGTAAAAGAAAATTAAGAATGATAAAATTCAATGCCGAAATCCGCGGAAATGTGAAAAGTCTGCTTCATAAAAATGACCTTTTCTACTGAAAAAAAAAAAAAAATATTTTCTTAGAAATGAATTAATATGAAGTAATAAAATTGGAATAAAATACATGTTAAAATTATTAATCACCTTCACAACTTTAACAAAGTTTCATATCAGGCATTATAAATTTTGATAAGAACACATCTATGACGAAGCAAAGATAAAAAAAAAAAATAATAATAATTTTAACAATACCTTCTCTTCCTCCTGCTGTTCACTTTTATCTAGAGCAGCATCCACAGCATCAAAAAATTCGTCTTCATTAATCATAGAATGAGGACCTTCCTGAAATAAATATTTTTAACAATTATTTTCACTGAAACAGTTGAAACTAACTGACATTTAATTATTGAATTAATAGTAAATGATTAGTGTCTATTAATAGACACTAATTATTGAATTAATAGTAAATGCTCTACATCATTATATTTTTTATAAATAACAGTAAAAACTAGTTAAAGAAGGTAATTCACATTCCGTTAAAATATTAAATCGATAAAAACAATACTGGAAGGACCCGCTTACTTCATAATCTGGTCCACCTAAAACAACAGGCCTAATAGATTTAACTTCTGATAATGCTTGCTTATAAGCTTCTTCCAATTTCTTTCTTTTTTCTACCTCCTGAAAATAAATACATATAAATTAACCTTCTCAACAGATTTAGGATAATACATGGGGAAAAAATGAAACAGAATTAAGAGCATTGTCTTCACAATTCATATATATTTACAAATGGATTGTTTACAGCTATTTATTTCCAACTAAAATATTATTCGCAGGGTTCTTACTGATTTTTTAATTTAAAATCTAGGAGTATTTAAGGAATTTTCAAGGAGTCAATATTTAAGCATGAAAAAAGGGTTTCCCTTTTCAAGTACACTAAAATACTAGGGTACTTAAAACATTGCTACGTTTTCCATTGGGTGGCATTTTGAGAAAACTGAACAAAATCCAGGGAGCATCCCTTGAATTCGAACGTTTAGGAAATAGATGAAATATTTTTTAACTATCTTGCCAATGTCCTTGAACTCGTCGATGTTTGACATTCGAAGACAAATTCACATTATTTTCATTAGGGGGCTGGAATGTCAACTACAATGAATCATTCGATGGTTAGTTGTTGGTGGGCGAGGGCCACAAATATTACGAAGGAGTGATAAGGTTACTTCACAGGATTTGCGCCAGGGTGAGGCAAAGGTCATAGGTGGGATAGGGTGACGTTAGAGAATAGAGCCATTAACAAGTTCCAACTCACCACGTGGAAAGAGCAATGCAAAATACTGGGCAATTGATACAGCGGAAATTTATAATCCTTTTTATCGGTGAAACGTAGTACATATTTATTAAAAGAAATATTAAAAATTGAAAATCAAGTAGTTTATAAGGAGTAAAACCCAAATTCAAGGAGTTTCCATAGTGAAAATCGTTTTTAAGGAGTTTTCAAAGAGCGTGAACCCTGCATTCAGCTATTCAATCAGATACATAAAATAAAAAAATGCACCTTTTCTAATCTTCTTTTCCAGTTTTCTTCTCTCTGAGAAAGCAACTCAATGCAATGAGACAAAGTATTTAAGATGCCACTAGTTGTTGCTTTAAATGTAATTGCTTCACCTCTAAAATCTACTGCATGGGCTCCATGTTGAGCGAGTAATTCTTTTGTCACAAGAGTTGAATGTCCTGTTGGGAAAAAAAGGAACAATAAAAATCATTTTATAAATTTAATTTTAATCTGTTTATCAACTTACTGTTTTCATTAAGAAGTTTCAAATATAGATAGTTTTCATATGACCATACAAATGTAATTAATACTCTTACATGAAAAGAATGAATGCAATATCTTTCGTAATACATTTGACCATTTGAATTCTTTCTTCAGAGGTTACAATCTAGAACTTTCATATTTATTACATTTAGATTCATATCCTGAACAAATTTTGCAATTCTAACCCAATTAAGATAATATACAATTAGAGCGCTTAGTAATCTTATTTATATTTATTTTTTAAAACAATCAATCGATTGTTATAAAATAATATTTTAATGTCTTATTTATAATCATTCAATTTTACTGAATACTATAAACCGTTTTAAAGCCAGAGGATGTAAGCATAGACGACAGAAAAAAAAACTTAAGAGATCAGGGCTGTCTTAGCAAATTTTGGCACCTTGGGGTAGAGTAATTTGGTGCCCAATCAGAACCATAACTAGAAATTTGACAGCCTATGGCACAATGAAAATACCTATTTAATACAATAACTGAGGAGCAATAAATAAATAGCATGTTCTCTGATTAACGGTTTACAATTTTGCAAACCAGCGTCTTTTCAAAACAGGATTTTACAAGTAAGCTTCCGTATTGTAGATAACTTTTATTACTCCCACAATTTAGGATTTTTCTCATTGATCGTCTCTGTATAAATATTTTTTGAAATGATATAAACATGTTTATTTCACATTACAGAATCGATTACTGTTTAGTTACAAATCCTAATCATTTCTTTACTTTTAACGCATTAAACATTTTATTTAAATACATTAAAATAAGATCAGTATTGTAAATTTTTAGGTACCTTTGGATCAATGGTACCCCTAGGCTAGAACCAAAATTACCCCAATGGATAAGATAGCCATGCAATTGATATTCTATTAATAAAATTTGAATTCAAGCCATACTCATTGATTCAAACTAGAAAGTCACAGGAAATAAGCATATAAAATGAAAACACATAACTGCAGATAGGCGAAGCATATTAGTCTAACTTAGTTTATGAAGTTAAAGAGACTTCTAAAAATCCGTAAAGCAACACTATTCTGCTAAGTAATTAGTGGAATTTTTATAGAAATCATACAAATCCCATAAACAACTTTGAGATTAATGTAAGAATTCTTATAATTTCAAAGTTTAATTATAAAATACACAAGAAGTGCATACATAATAATAGAAATTAGAAAGATAAAGTTCAGATTTGTGGGAAAAAAAGATTAATAATTTAAGCTAATGCAAAATAAGGGGGGAAATTGTAAAAACTTTTCTTCTCTTTTGCTTAATGGACATTTTTAGTAGAACAACGGTATTTGTATTCAGATAGATAAAAATAACAATTACCTTTAAATCGATGCGCAGGAGATTCATTCTTCTGATCAGCTATAGATACATCACCGGCATTTTCATCATAATCTTCATCAATGTCATCCACTAAAAATGAATGAGTTTCACCTCTTAATCAGAAAAACAAAAAGTCTATAAGTAGACAATAATTCTGTTGTTAAACTGTCAAAACCGATACAAGCAATTTTAGAAAATTAGAAAAATCCAACAACAAACTCTCCTAAAAACCTTATTCCTTTTAGAGAAACAATTTTCTTTAATGAATTAAAAGTTCAAGCCTCAGAATAGGACATTTAAAGGACAGGAAACAACCATACTTCTTTTTAGAAATTAAATGCACATGAAGCAAATTCATTTGGAAAGTTTGATAACCTGATATACAATGTTTCTGATTCATGACTCAATTTTAATGTTTGATATATCAACTTTAATAAGCATTAAAAAATCAATAGAAAAAAAAATTGTCGCATTCTGTTGAGAAGAAGACTTTGACATGCAGATAAGATAAAAAAAGGTAGTCTA
>BGPR01002797.1:89102-112322 GCA_013235015.1 Araneus ventricosus | reverse complement strand
CGAAAATGATACAGACCAAAAGTACCAGGTACTCGGTATCACTTCTCGAACTCGATTGATAAAAACTGGTAATTGCTTCGACCTCGTTCGATCAGGTGATACTGTATGTTGATACAAATTATCATACTGAAGCAGTTCTTCATTGGGAATGCTTCTATTCACGTTTTCATTAGAGCTAATGATGATATGATGTCCTTGGTTTTGAAGTCGTAGACGGGTGGGGGAAAGAGAAGAGGAAAAGATTTGTTTTTGGAAGGCGAGAATTCCTCTTATTATTTCTGCCTTGATAATGCTATTAGGATGCTTTATGTTTTTTTTAAAAACAATCTATCTAGAATACTTCTTACATGAAATAAAATTATTTCTAACGCATTTTTTTTCTCCTTTCCTTGCAATGTTTATTAAGTATACCAGATTGATGGGATTCTATTTGAATAAATGTATTTTGCTTTAAACATTTTTTTTATTTGAAACAAATAAGTAACTCATTATAAATAAAATAAGCTGAACACAAAAATTAAGCTTTGAACATAAATAATATTTTCAAAATTTAACGATTTAAAAATATGCTTAAAGAGAAAATTTTTATATTTTTTAAATATAAATATACGAAGAAGATGGAATAATATTGATGGGATTTTTTATGAATAAATAAACATATTTTGCTTTAAACCTTTTTTTCATTCGAAACAAATAAGTAACTCAAACAACAGAATTATTGTTAGTAAAATAAATTGAACACAAAAATTAAACTTTGAACATAAACAATATATTCAAAATATAATGATTTAAAAAATATGTTTAAAGAGAAAATATTTATATTTTTTCAATTTAATTATAAATATGCGATAAAATACTTAACAGCAAAGGGGAAGTTAAACTCTTGATATCATAATTTTAAGTTTTATGAAAGTCTTTATTTTTTAACAACGTTTAAAAAATAAAGTACAAAATTAACAACTAAAGCTATAGAAAACAATTTGGGTAGATATAGAGATAATAGTATTTAAAGCTAATATCTATAAAAATATATAAAATTTCTCTTTTCTTAAGACAGTAGGTATATTAACAAAAGTATTGAGAACATATAGGTGCAACTACACAAAACTAAAGAGAGACAGAGATAAAAAGTAAAAAATTAATAATTATAGTTTAAAAAAACTAATTTTTTTACTTTGTCAGAAGATAATCGTGTTCTTCTCTCATTTAAGATAAGTCCCATTCTCGAAAAAATATGTTCACATGGAATGGATGTCACAATCGGACAAAAATGTTTTATGACAAGTTTTTTTAAGTATGGAAAATTGTATCTCTGTTCTCACCACCATTTTAATGGATTTTTATTGTGATCTAACAGAGGTTCTTCCAAGTATCTGCCTACTTCGGCAATCAATCTCGATCAAGATGTTCCGACAGTCTTGTATGATTCCGAAATTCTGTCAAATCTTCTCCACAAAACTGATGGACTACTGGCGCTGGAGCTTGTGCAGCTGATCGTTGTTTCAGGCCTCGAAAACTGCAATGTTTTCCTTTTTGGTTTTCAATTCTTTCAAGTCCTCCTGTATGCCTTAGACAACGATTATTACAGAAGAGGCTGACGAATATTTTTCTCCACTTATGAAATCAGTAAGTTCCTTCATGGGTTGCAGAACTAATTTAATTTTTTGTGCAAGAAGCCACTCTTCTGGGAGGAGCACGTCTACATCTTTGTCCAATAGGGCAATTGTTGTTCAAATTGACATCTCAAGTTCAGTGAAACGTACGAGCATGTTGAACGTAGAATTCCATCTAGTCTCGACGTCATTAATTAATTTTTTTGGCTGTAATCCATTCTGTTTCTGAATTTCTGTCAGTTTATTACTTCATTTGGTGCTATGTTTAAAGTGGGTCACGATTTATTTTATTTTTTTTATTAGCTCCTTGACATTCTCATGTACTTCCAATGAATTTTTAACTGCCAAATTGATTGTGTGTGCCAAGCAGCCAAAATGCCTCCATTGTAGTATTTCCTTGATTGTCTTTCTTATATTTACCGCATTGTCCAAAACACACAATGCAATTTTATCCTTGATATTCCACTCGTCTGCCACTTTTTTCAGTTCAGTTGCGAGATTTTCGCTGGTATGACTTTCTGTGTATAGGAAACATTCCAGGATGTGTGAATTTAGTTCCAAGTCAAAATTTAAACAGTGCGAAGTCACCGCCATAAAACTATCTCCGTTAGAAGAAGTCCAGCAGTCGGTAGTTAGTGTGACACTGCCAATTTCGCTTCTCGAATACACTTCTTTCAATTTGTGCATTGCTTCTTCATAAGCGGCTGGAAGAAATGTTTGAGCAATGGTTTTCCTGGAAGGCAGTGTGTAGGAAGGGTTCAACATTTGAACAAATGCCCTGAAGCTCTCGTCCTCAACAATGCGAAACGGCTGAAAGTCTTTTGTGAATAGTTTCATAAGGTTGTTGTTTATAATTTTTTTGATGCTAGAGGAAGTTTTCTTTTCAAAAAACTTTCTACAGAAGCCTGGTGGGAAGTTTTGATCGGCTGTTGCGTTCGTTGAGAGGGCGGAGGGATGCTAGTCGTACCTGTAGCAGATGATGTGCTAGCTGAAGCAGAGGAGGGCGTGGATGGCAATGCAAAAGAACAGGCCCTCGCACTCATCGAAATTGGAACCACAGATATTGGGCCTGGATCATCGTCAGTGCGATTTGCAGCAGTTGGAGGTTCATTAGCCTTAGGACGTACGGCATGTGAAGAGCCGTCCAGGTGGCATAGTAAGACCATTGGATGCTTTCTTTACAAATGTTTTTTTCAGTTGCTTGCTGATGACTTGTAAATAAAATTATTGTGGCAAATATTAAAGACTGCAATACCTTTGTTGTTTAAAGTGAAAAAATTCCAAACAACGGATTTCTTTCGTGTATCCATTTTTTGATCCCTCCAAAAAAATAAACTACAACAAACGAAATTGTCTCTAACATATAAAATGAACAAAATAGATTGATCGGGTTCTGAATAAAATAAAAGAACACAGCTTGGTGAGAGTTTTGGAGCTAAACTGGAGCTTCCTCCCCAGTAAATGACCTACTTTCATTCCCAACCATTACCACATGTAACAGTATACATACAAATCCTAGATCAGGAATCATCACCTTTCCATTTACTAACTATATCAACAAATCCTTTCCTCTCCCTTTCACCCCCATCTATCTATAGCTGCCAAAACAGAAGCCATCTGGATATCATCAGTAATTCCTCTCCTGAAGATGGAAGGGGTCGTCATATCTTGGAAACAGACTCATGTATCAGCACCCGATTGTGATTGCTGACTACCCAGTTCCATTCCAAAGAGGAATGGATCAGTTATCGGCTGTATCAGATACAAAAGTGTCAAGTAAATTTATCAGGTACAAACGAGTATCAGAATCAACATGCATCTGAAACAGCAAAACCGTGTATCAACCCAAGCCTAATAATAACTGTAATTACTCTTAAAGTTACAAAGTCATTAAATTTTTTAAATTATTGGATTAAAACAGTCTAATATTTTCTTCTTTATTCTAAATTTATGGAACTGGTCATGACTTAGAAATAGTAGAGAGCAGCTGTCAATCTACTCAATACACAAGGCAGATAGTTGAAAATTTGAGTTTGTTTCCCAACAGATCTAAAGAAACACTGCTCTTGTGAGCAATAGTCATTCATTATAATTAGTAAGATGTCAAAATATTTTTTCTTTCCACTGTTTTTATGGCAATTATTAATCTGGATCTTGCATGCAATTAAAAATTAAATACACCTAGAAAAATTTTTCTAAAATTTATGAATACAAAATAACCTATACGAATCTATTTCACAATGAGGGTAATTATAGTTATTATTTATCACCTTTAAGGCTGTCTTCGCGAAAAAATGAAGTGAAGGGCTCCACCGAACCCATCTTTTGGGGTAGAAAAAATTTGCTGATGATTACAAAATTTCATATGATTGTTATAGAAATATTATTCTACAATTAGTTGAAAGCCGTTTCTGTATAAAAATTATACGAAGGTCAAAATAAATACGCAAAGATGGATACAATTAATAATTACGAATGTATATTTCTTTTAGGAAAAAAACGTTTAACTACTTTGAAACTCTGTGGAGACCTACAAAGTACTTTTTACCCCAATATATTGCAGTATTTTGTTTGCATTGATACTTCATTATAATTATAAACCGAATAAATATATTGAAATCATTAAAATACTCTTTTTGTTCGCTAGAGGGCACTGCATCTGATTCAGTCGAATCAGCGAAGAAGTGAAATTTTCAGGTTTGGCGGTTTTTTCACTTGACGGTTTGATACCTACTAGATTTCCCTTCGCCAATTTAAAATATAGAAACCCTGTTTAACCACATGGGGTCAACGCTGAAAAGGGACTTGCTTTTTTCTGGGATGTGTATGCTTGAGAGTAATTGATCCTGGTTTCATTGTTGTGAAAAAGGGCTTCTGTTTGTATTTACGTGGGTCTCCACACCACACCTCAGCCACAACCGTCGGTTGTGTCTCAGCGCGATTTTATTGGCTATTATTGAAACAATATTTGTTAGATAATTTGATATATTCCGAAATGTAATTAATAACTCATACGCAGTTATACAATTAAGAGCTAAGGTAATTTTAGTTTTCCCTGTTGATGTGACTTTCAAATAAAAACTGAGCTAGTTCCAATCAGTTGCACTCTCATATAATGCAATAATTCATTTTAGAAAAATGTAGTATCATAATTTCTTCAATTATTATTCAGGATGTTAACAATTTTATTACTTTTTATTCAAATTCAACGAATATTACATACAAAATTATTACTTAGGTCGTTAAAAATTGTGATAGACTCAATCGTCAAAATTAAGCGTACTCAAATAGTTTTTCCTATTTAAGAAATATTATTTTGACAATAGGATACTTATTGGAGTTATACATTTTTTGAACTTCAACCCGAGATAGGAGGAGCGATGACGTGCCGCGTATGTGTACTCATATGGAATCAAAATTTGATTAAATTAATCAATTGACAAATTAATTTTGAAAACATCAAAACACTGTACTGTCATCGATAGTACAAAATTTTAAATCTCTTAATTCAGTCGTAGGTTAAAAGGACGAAGCTGGTACAGTTAGTACATCTGAAATAGGAATGGCAGTTCTTTGTCATTTGCATCCGTTAGGAGATAAATGCAATATAGTCCATAATATAACTTCGAAACTCCTTGAATCCTCGTTCATCCAGAAATTCAGATTGACTCTTATTGTATTAACTGTTTTATTAGTTTAGTTTATTTAATATATTTGCGTTCCATTTTGAAACAACAGGAGGGCCACATCGGGACGCTTCTGAACCGTGGTCAGATGACGAGGACGATACCTGGGCCGATACCTTCCTCTCCAAACTTCAGCACCACATCAATGATAGGACGTTTGACCATCGATTCGTTCGTTGACTAGATTACACTAGGTTCACATATATTGTGGTTCTTAGATGGAATCAGGTTTCGAATCTGGTACCATCCGGCCCAGAAGCCGAGCCTCTACCACCAGGCCACCTCGGGTTCTGTTTTTTTTTAAAGGAAGTAACAAAAAAATTTACAAAGTAGCTTTTAAAAAATTAACTTTAAAAAGTTCCTTTATCCCAACTTTTCTAACATATGAAATATTGACACTCAAATGTTATAAATGCAGATTAATCTATCGAAAATAAATCACAATGAAAACATGTTGCTCATGCTTTTTGCACGTATCCTGATTTTTTATCAAGATTTTTGATTACTTACTTTGTTCTTTGCTTTTTTAAAAATTTAGATCTATTTGTATCTTTTACCTTGAGTTGTTTCATTTTTGCAAAGATGGAATTTTTTAAATGTATTTTTCACTCACTCACTGGTGTGCTAAAGTTTTAAAATTTTGCACACTTATGTGCTCTCGATGATACTACATTGTTTTAATATTTTCAGGACTTAAATATCACTTAACTGATTAATTTAATTACATTTTTTCCATACGAATGACGCCACGCGGTGGAAAATTCCAGAAAATATTGATTTCAAGATTGCATAATATTCATAATTATGAATTATAAACTAAAGGAGAAGACCAAAGGAAGCAACAGAGGGTGAAATAATTCTGAAATTTGAAGCGAATCGAGAAGTTAGACCATTTAAACTGCATTAAAAATTTAGAATTTTTATAATCTTATGAAATATTTTTATTAATCATCAAATCAACGCATTTTTAATTATGGAATTATTGTAATATTCTCATTTACTTGTTATAAAACTCCACTAGTCAATTTTATGAAGAAAAAAAAAACTTACTGAATACTTACCAAAGAGAATTGAGAGTAACTTCGAGAAATAAAAGAAAATAGAGTGTAACTACGAGAAACAAGAGTATCGCGAGTAACTTTGAGAAACAAAAGACTATCGCGAGTAACAAATAGAAACCGAGAAACAAAAGAGTCACGCGAGTAAAGTAGTCCTACGCCGGCGGCTGTTTGAAAAATACAGTTTCTTGTCATTTTTTTGTCCCGACTTGAAAACATTTCCTATTTTTTACTTACCCGTAATCAACAATACTAAATAGAAACTTAAGTAGATTTAATTTTATTAAAAATAACTTCTGTATTTATACTGGCGGGAACCTTATGTTTTAGATACTTAAGCTATGACCCGGAGAAAAAAAATAATTAGCTAAATAACACTTTTAGCAACTTTTGAAAGAAAAAAATTTAAAAAGTATTTTGATGTAATAGAGTTGGATGATGTGGGGCTAAGAATATATAACCATGAGCTGTGTAAGTGTTTGAACTATACTTATGTTATTAAATTTATAAAATTACACAGGATAGGATGGGCAGGTCATATTATTTGTGTGCCAATTAAGTGTACACCTAAAAGGTTCTTTATTGCAAAACCAATAGATAAGCGTCATACGTCATAATTAGCCACGCGCCTTATAGACGTGAAACTTTCCTCCACCTCTCCAACGTCTAAATTATTTAGGGTTGAAGTTAAAAAAATATATTCTCTATAGTCAAAATAATCTTTTTTAAAATGAAGAAAACCTATTAGAGTATGATAACTTTTGATTTTACGTTCATCGCATTGATTAATATTATAATTATTATGATTTAATATACATAACTGGATAAAACTTTGCAATATGGAAGTTACTCCAAAATGTTCATATAGAGATTTAAGTGCTTTCGCAAAATATTACAGAAGAAAATTGTGATGCTATATTAGCATGAACTTCAAATTTTAATGGAATAATTCTCTAACACATTGTCAAGTATTCTATAAATTATATAAGTTTCGTATTATTTCGTGGAAAAATTTGTATATTAAAAACAAAAAAAAAAAAAAAAAAAAAAAATGCGAAAAAATATGGGATTTTTAAAGAAAAACCATTAGTTAGCAAGCTTATTTACCAGAATAAACTTGCTATTTTTACAAAAATCCATGTAAGCAATGTGCACAGCAAATTAAACCATTGAAGAAATTTGTAAACCATTATCAGCCTTCTTATTTTGAAAGCCTAATTTTACAATATTTTCATAGTTTTAAAACATATGCAGTTGAAAAATAACATTAAGAATCTATATATAAGTTATTTTTCAAAAAAATGTCTCCGAACACAGTCGGATACCTTAAATGCCCTCGTGACCGAATTTTCACAGTAAAATATGAATTAGAGTCTATTTTTTACATGGACGAAGTTTAAGGGCAGTTGGTCTAGTCTTTCCTGAGAAGCTCTAAAAAGTGTGAAAATCCGAAAGTGTCTGGATACTTTTGATCATATAAGTGTATCTTACAAATATTATCGTAAAGATAAAAGAAATTTGGGTTGTGTTAAGAGGTGTGGAGCCTTGGCATGAGAATTAAATCAAGAGAAGCTCTTCAATAATTTCAGAGGTGTGCGGAATGCAATTATATATTTTTGTTAAGTCCCCCCCCCCTCCCAAATGAGTGTTATTTTGGTTTTTAGCCAATTATTAAGCGTTTTAGTGGTTTGATTGCAGAAAAGCGAATTTGATTTTTTTTTGGTTATAGATTGCTTTTAAAGAACACGAAATTCTAAACAAGGAAGGCTAATATTATTGATTTAAATTTTAATTCAGTACATTGTCATTCTAGAAGCATAAAATACTGTTATCAAAACATTATGATGGACTGAAAAACTAGCTGCAGAAAAATTTCTCAAACAATTTTCTGACAGAACGAGAATTTGACTGACCTGCTCTTAAACCAGAGCCCGACCCTCTTGCCATACCCTCAGGCGGAGGGGTTCTCCTCTTTTTTGTAATATGAAACTCTTTTTGTAATGTGAAAGAACTGTCCTTGCGGTTTTTTATGAGGGTTGGGAACCCTTGAGTTATTTTCAGGTGCCAGAAAGTACCATTTATTTCCTTCTTGGCAAAAAGGCTGAAAATTTGATGAAAAAGATGACGTCACAGCCTAGTAAACTTCAGCGCCATCTCTTGGGAAAAGGCATTTCTTAAATTCTACGAAACAAGCCTTAAAGCTATATTTATATGCTATGATTGAAAATTAAATTTTAAATATAATTCAAGTATCTTAAGAATAATCAAATATTTTATGCATAAAAATGATTAACATTTTAATTAAAAATATTTGTAAATTTGAAGTTATTTCAAAAATTATTTTGAAAAACACACAATAATAAAGCATACAGGATGGAACCCTGGCCTCTTTAACGACAAGCAAGTACGCTACTACCATGCCGGTTAGCTGCTGAACGACAGAGATAACTTACTAGTATATAAGCTGTGTTGAAGGTTTTTTTTCCCTTCAAAACTGGGCTGGCTGTTGCACTTCCATATATTAATGGGAAAAACCCCTAAAGGTATACTACTAATATACCAAGTCTCATCCCGAACTGAATTTCCCAACGCATGCCCTCCTCTTGTTAATCAAATAATCCATCTTACTTACATATCCTTTCTAATTCAAAAGCATTATGGAAAGTAGATCTTAAAATTATAATAACACCCTCCCTTCCAAAAAAAAGTACTCATTTATAAGACTTAAGGTATTTTCTTCAAGTTAACACTAATTATTTAGAAAATATTCTTTAGAAATTGAATTGTGACTATTACTCTCATTCTGAATTTTATTCAATATTGATATTTTTATCACTGAATGAAGATTTAGAGCTATACATAAATTTTAATCTAATAAGTATTTTTCAGCGACCAAATTTGCTGCATTCTTTCTTAATAAAAACAGTTCAAAAGATACTTTTAGCCTTTATTCTATTCATGAGATAGGTTTGTCAAAAATTTTCAAAATATATCGAAGCTTATTATGTGTTCTGATTGGCACAATAGAAACCTTATTCTTTCATTCATATATTACAGTTTACATATGGTTTTCAAAACTGTATACGTTTGTGAGCTGCCTCATATGAAATTTCAAACTTTGTATTCACATAAGAATTGTATTTTACAGTGTTATACAAATAAAATAATGACACTAAGAATTACAATCGAAAATTTCTCTCTTTTTTTTCTTTCTAAAAACAAAATCCTCAAACAGACGTGCTTTCAAATACTGTACACTTTCCATAATCATTGGAATAAACATTAGTAACAATTTCCTCCATTCAGTTCTGTAGCTGTCCTTCCTCTAAAAATTAAACAGTCTTTTAATTCCTACATCTCGATATAAAATCTGGACGTAAGCTGATGATCTTGATATTAACTAACTTACTGTCATTCCTTTGATAAGAAATAAAAAAAAAATGTATTCAGATACAGAATTGGAGATAAAATAAAAGTGCACAGGTACTGAAATTTTTTACACAGAATATTAAAAAAATTATAATTTAATTTAAAATTATTTTTAAATTAACACAATGGGACCAAAAATCACATTTAGAAAAACAGAACAAATCCTTATTAACATGAAAACAGAAATTCAATTATAAAGATGCTGTTTTGCATATGCTATGTAACAACTTACTATGGACATCATTATCTTTGTGGGCTTCATCTTTCAGCATTTCAGCACATACATCAAAATAGCTCTGTAAAGTATCCACTTGTCTACACAGAATATCCTTGAATGTTTCCATTTCAGCAAGCTTGACTCTCAAACCTCTAGCCTTCTTAAAAGATGTTATGCTTGCATTTGATAAGCTAGTGGATCCTACCGATACAGCAGAGCCATGCCTTCTTAGACTATTTTCACTGCCATATGCAGAATCGCCCTACAATAAAATATTTGCTACAATTCAACAGAAAATTAGGCACATATTTCATTGCTCTGTTATGACGGTTAAAGGATATCAATGCTAATACATAGCCTACCCAATATCTCATACCCAAGCTCGAAAAGAAAAGATATTTGTTTAAACCATGGAACAAAATTCATTCCTTCTCATTTTTCACTGACGTTAATATTTGGTATTTCTGAAGAATATTATTTTGCACAAATAATTTAAATTATGCATAGAAACTAGTGACATTAACATTTTTGAAATATCATCTATGCTATTAAGTTTACTTTCTTCATTGGATGATTTTATTCTTCCTCCCATCCCCAAAAATATTTCTCTGTTAGTGCTTCAGTCACCAAATGTGATGTGAAGTATGAATAAAAAAGCATAATGCTTTGAGGGAGTCTATTGCTTTCCTTCCACACATGCCCATCACAAACTGGTGCAAAATCATGTTATGATTTCAGGTACATGGGCATGCTAAGTTGTCTAAGTCAATGCCACAAAATGCATTCAAATGAAGTTGGTGTCATGCCACTTTTTAACTTCTACAGAGCTAACTTTTCAGTTAGCTCTGTAGAAGTTAAAAAAATCTGAATAAATTTACAAAGAAAGATTCATATGCCACATAATGAAGACCATTCTCAAATCAGATCTTTGTAATAAGTAAAGTATGTCTTTTTGTGATGTATGATATTATCAAGGTGAAAAAGATGTTTCATTTCCTTCTCCTTTTTTGTACATTTAGTAATTATATAAAGTGGTCTAGAAAAGGTAAACACATTCCAGGAAACAATATTTATTTGTCACACCCTCTGGAATTCCAATTTAAAAAATGTAAAATGAATTTAAAGATGCAGGCTCCCCATGATTGCCACCTAGTTTATCTATTCCCCCTTTTCCACCCTTTCTTACACTACTGATTCTATAAATCTTTTGTAGAGTTAGAACAGTTTCATGAATTATCTCTATATATAAAAGGCAAATACCATGACTCACTCATCACGAAATCTCCCAAACCACTGGGACTAGAAACTTGAAATTTGGCATGTGATTGCTTCTTGGGGAGTAGGTGCTCAATAAGAAAGGATTTTTCGAAATTTTAATTAGAATCTAAATTATTTAAAAATTACTTTAAATTTTAACGATTTTCCGGAATACCTTTGGATCCTATTATCACAAAAACATCATTTTTACATCATCTTAAAGATAACAAAATTAGCTTTTCAATGACACCAATCTTATTTTCATGCAGCATTTTGATCAATTGTGATTAAAGTTTCAAAACATGAATTGTAACAATGTTTTCATTTTTGTAAATAAAATTCAAACCATCTCATTATTTCAGCAAATCTTTTATCCACATGCTTTTACAGTTGTTACAGTATAAATTGTTTTCTTGGGAAATTAACTCCAAAGCCGAATTTTTCCACTTTAGTATTCATTGCATTACTGAAATATTTTATTGCACCTGCTTCAAAGTTATATTTTCTTTAACACATGGCAACATATATTTCATTTGAAGGTTTTTTGTTTTGTTTTTGTATTCAAGCATTTAATCTCATGCTTTCCTGTCATTTTAAGATTATGAGTCATGAAAACACTTTTAAATTTTTGTATATTGTATGATAGGCAAGTTTTTAATAAAATTTTGGTTAGGCTTAAGTGTACAGTTTTGCCAGTCGAGCTTTCGTGACCATATTCAGGGTTAAACATTCTACCGATGAGTGATAGACGAACTGAGTGAGAGTTATTTGAAATGCAATATTTAAGTTTCGTTAGCTGTGATACACCAAACAGAATTGTATCTCTGGCATTTTAAAATTTACGTCTTGACATATTTTACTATCGGCCAAATACAATAAAATCACTTTTTTATTCATCTTTCCTGAGCTATCCCGGGTGAAACTGGGACGGGGAATGCTATAATTAATCCAAAATAAAAAATAGAAACTAATATAAACAGGCGAACAAGCTGGTCACCCTAAGGCGGCTAGTACCATATAAATAAAACATCATAATAACAGTTTCACAAAAATGAAATTATAGGTTTTTAAGATATTTACTCTTTACATCTTTCTAAACATGCACTGAATAAAAAAAAATTTCTAAAAACAATGCAGTTAAGACAATGTTGCATCATGCATGTAGCTTTACTAAAACCACAAAAATTTATATATAGAAAAGTTTAAACATTCAAATTGGTGAACAAGTAAAGGCTCACTGCTATCAGTGTAACCAGACAATTTAGCTTTATTCAAAGAATAAAAATAATTAAGTCTGCGTGTATGTGGATATGAAAACTTTTAAAAATGCAGTGAGCTAGATCAGGGGTTCTCAACTTTTTTTTGCTCGCGTACTCCTTGAATAGTCTTTTTATTTTCGTGTGCCCCCTACTATCATACCCTCTTCAACCATCCATCTATACAATGAAGTTTTTATCAATGTTAAGGGCCTAGGTGAGCTTCAGAGTTAAATGACTAGAATTTATAACATTTGCAGGACTTACTTTTGATTTTACATTTTATTCCAATTTTTGTAATACAGTCGAACGTCGCAAATCCGGATGTCCAAAATCTGGAATGATCCAAAATCCGGACCTTTTTCATTCTGTAACTTCACCCCCCCCCCCAAAAAAATATATATATATAAAATGTATCCGTTATTGTAGTCGTTAAATGATTAAACAGGCCGAGTTGAATTCTAAATTTCATTTTTATTATCGGAGAGTGACAAAATGTACGTACATCTTCGTTTAAGTTTTAAAGCAAAAGTGAACAGAAGATCCCTGCTTTTTCTCAGGTAGGGATTTAACAGATAGACACGTGATCAAAGTGAAGGGAATAATAGCTATTTTTAGTATATTACGTAAGTATTTTAGGGAAAAGTCTGGAAAAGAATTCACGATTTATGTTGGCGCGTGGAAGCAATTAGAACATTCTTTTAGCAATAAATATGTCAAAGCGAGAGATTTAACATACTTCCAGCGCGGGAAAAGAACGGAACTGGAGTTTTAGAAAAGTGATTTTAGAATACATTAAGACTTTAAATATATAATATTAGAATTTGAAATAAAATTAAGTGAGATTATTACATATATATCCTAACTTTTATCTATCAAATCAGCGCTCAGAGTCAGAAGAAACCGGTCGTAACCATCTGGGGAGGGAAGGGATTTAACCACATGTACAACGATGTGCGACAAAGGTATTGTGGGGGGGGGGGGTATTGTAAGCCTAATGTTAGGATCTCAAAAGAAAAGCAAAAATGTTTGAACTACTTGAGTACATCAAGTCAACAGAACAAGAAATTGCCGAAGATGACGCCTTTGAAGTACTGCATTGCGAAGATAAAGCCCCGAAAGAGTGCCAGCTCAACGATGCCGAAATATGCAGTATAGTGTTGATGAACTCCCAAACTTCAGTATCCGATAGCGAGGAGAGTGAAGAAGAAACACGAGTGGAAGATAAAAAACCAATTGACAGTTTAGTGGAAGCGTTGAACACCGCAATCAAAGGACTTGAGCAAAGGGACTTTAGTTCGAAGTCGGATATAATGGCAATACATAAAATAAAAGAGAAGTTACTTAATCAAAAACCGAAACTAATGAAGCAACTCATTTTAAATTAAATGTTTTGTAAAAATGTTAAAATTAATAAGAAATAATATTAATGATGTTTATAAATCAAAGAAAACAAGTAATAAATAAGTTTTCTTAAAAATTTAAATTGAATTCTGTGTGCTTTATGATGTTAAATTCACTTCATAATATTGAAATGATCTAAGATTCGGAATTATCCCAAATCCGGAATTGCTGAAGTCCCGACGATTCCGGATTTGCGACGTTCGACTGTAGTATTAGTTCAGCGTCAAAGCAGATGAAATCAGTATTGTAATAATTTCGCATTAACTTATAAGAGTAGATAAAAATTACACTTCCTTTTGCTTTCTTTTTTTCTTATTTTGAGGGTAGGTTTAGGTGAGACTTACTTTTGATTTCATGTTTTATTCCATTTTCATAATAGTATTAGTTCAATGTCAAAGCAGATGAAATCAGTATTGTAATAATTTCACAATAACTTACAAGGATAGCTAAAAATCACACTTCCTTTCGCCTTCTTTTTTTTCTTATTTTGAGGGTAGGTTTAGGACTTACACAACTTTCATTTTTACACGAACTTGTGAAAACAAAATTCTGCAACATTTTTAATTCTTTATGTTTTCTTATGTCCATTATTACCGACTTTGAGTTCACGTAGCCCCAAGGGTACACATACCACAGGTTGGGAACCTCTGAGCTAGATGGATGAAATTTGACATGAAGTTATTTAATTCATGGCTAATGTTATATCATGGAGAGAATGTAAAATAAAAGCAGAGAATGTGTGGTAGATTTTTTTCAAACATGTAAAAAAAATTTAAAAATAAAGGCTACCTTATAAGTTACCTTATATGCTTCTAAAGTCTCAGCCCATCGATTTCTTTCTTCAGGAGTTTCCGCTCTCAGGTACCAAACACAATCATGAACACTCACATCAAATCTGCATTCATCGAATTCATGAGGCTGATAAAGAAAACAAAATTAGTTCAATTGCAAAAAATAGTCTCTGCAAGAGATACATTTTGTATCAATGATAATACAAAAAAGAAAGAAAAAAAATTGAGAAATTCACAACTAAACATAACTTTTCTGCAACAACATTTTGTTTAAATAATTGAAACAGTCTTTCTGTAACAGATTAACCAGAAATACAGCCCCCGACCTGCCAAAGCACACGGGTTTTCACTGAATGACAGTCGTGCGACAGCGACGAGTACTGAAGTCGGGTCCTAATGACCAACCCCTCCTGTAGGAGGTACGTACTATCACTGGAGGAGGGCTGCCGCCCCCCCAATTCATGTACCCCGAGGCGGGCAAGTTCCTTCATATACAAACCTGAGCAACTCATCCACACTTAGTGGTGCCCACTTCTATCGGGGATTCTGTAACAGATTAAACATAAACTAAAGCATTGAAGTTCATAATATAACACTATTCACTGAAACACTGTTGTAATGTCAGATGGGAAAAACATGCTTAATGCAAGTTGGAAAGTGTTTCACATTTTTCCACAACATACGCTTAAAAATAATTCTGCAGAAATTAATGAAACATAAATTTGAAATTTGTAGAATTTTATGATAATGAATATACTTCTTTCAAACTTAACAGCAGCACTAAGCATGTAGCATCAAAAAGAATTTAAGAAGCTGAAGAATCAAGAAGGTAAGGGATAGAATTCATAAACAAATTGTTAAAGGATATATAAGTAAAATAACTAACTAAATAAGCATGATTTTTAATATTACATTTTAAATAAATAAATAACTCATTCAATTATTATTTGACACATATTTGTTAATAATATTTATCATATTTTCCAAAATCTAATAATATATTTTTTCATCTTGCTAGATTTCAAGACATTTCATTAACATAATATAGGGGTTGTATCACTTTTAAAATAAAGCGGTCTAGTTTTATATTACAATAAATTATTTCATTTGCTGCTGTAGCAGTGTAAATATAAACAATTAACTCAAATTATATAAGTAAAAAACAAGTAAGGAATTCATCTGATTTTCAATTATGGTATCACTTAAAGTAAGGTAAATGCTCCAGTAGTGGGCCACTTAAGGGTATTTCCTCAATTATCATCTAAACTTTTGAGAAGTTTCTCTAATCTCTATTTTTTTATGGTTGTTCAAACTTTTATCTAAAATAATAATCACCTGAAATATCAAAATAATTGTAATAAAATTTTAAAAAAATTAAAAACTTAGATCACTCCTGTGCACCAGAAGTGGGCATAGCAAACTTTTGATGTACCAGTAGTGGACATAACAAAAGTGGGCCACCCAGATTTGTCAATTGTGCCAAAGAAAAAAGAATAAAAGCATTATATATAGTAATAATAACAATATATTAACATTATACACTATAAAAAATGCAATAAAAATGGCTTGATATAGGTGAAATCTTTTATTTATAGATTCTAGTCACATGAGATTTACATTTTTTCTCCAACAGCCATTTTTTTTATTAAAGGTATATGCTAATTATCAATCTTTCATTTTAAGTTCTGTTTGGGGCATTATGGATATTAAATCTTGATATTTTATGTTGAATAAATCTTTGTCATCATCTTCCCTCTGCAGCCAGAAAAGAGCCCTTTTAAATGGTGATGGAATATTTTTCGATGGTCCAGGAATGCGATAGTTATTATTGTCTGCCTCGTTACAGAGCCCAACTAATTCTTGAATATCAGTCTTTTCCTCAACAGTACTACAAAATATTTATTATTTAAGTAATTGGTCAGAATGTTCCATTAGTGTACCAGTAGTGGACCGTTAGGCTATCAGAAGTGGGCCATGTGGCCCACTACTAGTTCTGATAAAAATAAAGCAAATCTAATTAAATAAAAAGACTTTACAAGATATAACCTTCTTATTAAACACCACAAAATAGTCTATTTTGAGAGAAAGCATGTGCTCCAGTACTGGCCTTCCTAGGCCCACTACTGGAGCATTTAGTAAAATATTGATCCAAAAGTGGGCCACCCTTCACTGTCCACAAATTATCAATATTATTTAATTTAAAGATAGTTTATAATACATTCATTATATAATCAAATAATATCAATAACAATTCATTTTAAAAACAAATAGAATGTATGCTAAAAAATAGTTGAATAAAGAGTTACCTCTTAAGGAAATCACTAAGAATAAGCTAAAAATGCTTCTCTCAGAGACCAACTTCAGCAACAAACTTTCTAGCTCCTAACTAAACAGGAAATAAAAGCTGTGCCTTTGGTATTTAGTTGATAACGGTTTCAGCTTACCAGAGGCATATCTCTTATTTAATTGGAATGTTGGAATTTCTTGTTTTTCAACTTAAAAATTCAAGTGGCCCACTACTGGTACGTGGCCCACTACTGGAGCACTTACCTTAATATTAAATTTCAGACACCAAATTTTCTTTAAAGAAAATTTTTCATAAGAATATTTTATGTAAGTAATTCTTAAACAAAGAAAAGAAAATATTTAGCAAAATTTATCAGTTTACGTTCTGTGCGAGAAATGATAAACAGCCTATTAGTTTTTCCAAAAGAGAAAAAGAACATAAATAACCACATAGAGACCAAGTGATATTACCAAACTGTGACTAAATAACTACATAGAGACTAAGTGATATTACCAAACTATGGCTGTCATCTAAGATTTTGCAAAAGCTTTCTATACAGTATGGACAGATGGACTCATTTATAAAATAAAGTAAATTGTTTCAGAATTACTTATCTAAGAAATCAGACCTTCACAGTGACAATAAGAGAATGTCCATTTGACCCTGAACTAATTAATTAAAGTAGAAGTAATTCAAAAATCATTTTTGAGACCCTTATTCTTCAACCTGTTTACCAAGGATATCCCAACTCTTCCAGGAAATAAAAAGCATGTATTTGGCTAGTGATACAGCTATGGCGTGATCCTTACAGTTGACCACTTCCATTCAACTTTCAGTTCTAGAAAACTAGCCCAGAAGTGGAGAATCAAAGTTAATATTGACAAATGCAAATCATTTTTGTAACAATAATAATAAAAAAGAAAAGCTCCTTCTGGCACAGGGAAACCTTTTACTTTAGGGTAATTTTAGATAACTGATAAACTTTTAGCTCAGCTATCAAAACAACCATTGAGAAATTCAAATTAATTACTTTACTTTCTTATAAAAACAAATTCATTCTCTTAATTTATCAAAAAACTTCTGATCTATAAGACAATGCTCAATCATCAGCTAAGAAGCTCAAATTTCAGAGATTCGAATTTGAAGTTCACATCTAATGGCTAGAATTTTTGCAAAACTATAGAATCAAGTACATTAACCACACCATCCAAACAACATAACACTATTCAAGAATTAAGATGATAAAGAATGATTTGCAATATATCCCAATCTGTCGGCAATAAAAATTTCTAAAACAACATCAACTAAAACACAACTAAGAAGCTGTTTATTAAAGTTACAATAATTTTTTCCCAGTCAGGATAACTGAAAACGGAGCTTTCAAGCACTTAATACATTACTACTTGTCTATTGTTGACACAAACAAGAAGGTTCACTCCAAGCCTATTTGGCAATCCAGGAGTCGATCCAGATTTCTTTTTCAGGGGCCCATTTTTGTGAAAAATAAAAATATTTCTTTAAAAAAATTATCATGTAAAACCTTCAATTTTAGCAGCCATATTTCTATATTTTACATGAATTTAAGTTTTGTGAAGGGTCCGTTTTTATGAATTTGAATTTTGTGAAGGGGCCGTTTTCATGAAACGGAATTTTGTGAAGGAGCCGTTTTTATGAAGTGGAATTTTGTGAAGGGACCCCTAATTTTCGCCTGGATCAACCAATGCAATTGTTTGACACCAAGGTATGCATCCATGTGCCTATGAGGAAAAATGAATTTTTTTACTCTGTTATTGAATAATTTGTCCAAGATTTATCTTTATACCCGTTAATAGATAAAAAAAAGTTACAATTGCTTTTTCCATTTTAATCACAAATTAACATTTAAATAAAAATATCTTATTTACATATTGTCGTCATTCAGGCGGAAGTCACCAAGTCCAAAAAGTGTTTCGAGATGTGATCAGTTTAAACTTAATTTTGAGTCATTACGGTAAACAGTAAAAATTATTTTACAGATTTCTAGCTCCTACAGTTGATTTACTCATGCTCAGATAACAGGTTTCTATCACGAAATAATTAATTGCAAATTTTAATTTACTGCAGTAACCCATCAAAAGGATTTTGTGGACTTAGTTATTTCTACCTGAACGACGAAGATACAACGTAATTATACACTTTTGGATAAACTAAATATTATCAATAAGTTCACAAATCCAGAGTAAGATAACCTCTCTCCAAAAGTGAAATACATTTCTAACATATACATGATTGGAAAAAAATAATGAATAGTTTTTAGTTTTGTCAGGGAATGAGAATTTTACATTCCAACAAGGATATAAGTTGTCTAGAAACAAGGACAAAATTGGAAATCATTAATAAACAAAAACCATCTGTAAGTTTACTAATCAGAAAACTTGACATGAGTGAAATAAAAGATTAAATCTGAAATGCACGAAAAATGAAAATGTCTACTTTAGTAAAATATATCATAAGACAAGCAAAAGTAAACAGTCAACTAAGGATAATTTCAAAACAAATTTAATCTAAACAATAAAAGATAGTTTCAGTTTCTACATACTTAATGGTAAATAAAAAAATATTTATGACAAAATAAATTGAATTATTGGATATATAAAAGGATGCAACTACAGTTATTTTAAAAGAAATAAACATTCTTATTAATTAATGGATCAAAATTAAGATATAAACTCACTTTGATAGCAGCTTTAAATATACTTATAGCACCACGACAGCCATAAGCTGTGTCATCCTCCGATTTGTAATAGGCCAGAGTACCATCTTTTAAAACTATATAGCGATCTTGCCATCCATGGATGTAATTTGTCCATTTACTAAGAGTTCCATGCAATTCTGGTTGAGTAAAGCCATTTTCTATGTCTTCTTCATCTTCACTAAGATTCACACTATGATCATCACACATGTTTTAGAGACTTATATGATCACGTTACGAGGATAAAAAAATCAGTCTATAGTAGTGATGCTGTTGATGATGAAAAGAAGACATTAGTAAAGGAAATCATTAACAAAATCTGGATGCAATTGCTGAATTCACAGAAATAGAAGGTGGATTAAACATAAACAACTGCGCTGATATATTAAATCAACATTTAGCCTTGTGAGAAGTTGAGGTGTAGTTAACTTCGGTTGTGACTTGTAATATATGGAAAAACCGTACAAACAGCATAGTGGTTAGTAGGCAAAACTGATTTAGCAGAGTTTCAGATGTGAAATTTTAATGGTGATGTGGGCATACCAATGTATGCTTATGTGATGCATACAAATTTAACTTTGAAATCCATTACGCGTCCTATAGGAGGGAAAAAAGCGTCAAAGCACAGTGTAAGACATCTTGCAGTCTGTTCTTAGATGACATCCTCAGTTATGTGGCGGCTCATGAGTTCAGGGCCGCACCGAGGTGATCCTGCGCCCTTGGCGGAACTGGTAAAGCTGCCCCCCCCCCTACTTGGCACATTTTCATTAATTTTTCATCCCTTCTATAAAACCCCTACCGGAAAAAACTACATTCCTGCAGATATTTTTATACACAAATTCAGCATATTTTATGATTTATTAAATAGGCTTAATAAAAATTACGTATTCTTAAAAAATACTTACTGAACTATATTCATGAAAAATACTGTGCACAACAAAATAAATGTATCATCAAGTAAATTACAATTGAGCATATTTTCTAGGACAGAAAATAAAACAGAATCTATATCTTTATTGCTTATTGCAGCTATTGAACATTAGCTTTTGTGTGATGCATAATAAAGAAGGGAATTTATTTGCTTCGCACTATGTATAGTGCATAGTACATAAATTACTAATTAGAAATAAAAGAAATTAGAGCTGAAATTAAGAGTTGAGTATATATGAGCAGAATTTTCTAGATCAGAGGTTCCCAACCTGTGGTACGCGTACCCCTAGGGGTACGGGGGGGGGGACAAGTTAGGTGTACTCAAAAGTGATTTTGGTAATGGCGACTAATAAGACTATTCTACTTTATTGCATGCGGTTGTGCTTGTGTGGTTTTTTGCTTTGTCTTGTTTCACTTCCAATTTATGATATAACAGATTGTAACTTTCTGAGCTATTCCTCTAGTTTCAGATTGTAGTCCTTTTCATTTAAACAGCCCAATTTAGGTAACTGTTTGGGGTCCAATTTTAGCAGCTTTTAGACAAAAAAAAATCCCTCTAACCTTACCTTTAAACTATTTTAATAAAATTACTGTAGTACGGTGTAGTTTTCTTATCTGAGGATATAATGACATATTTTACCACTTCTTTTTAAAACAGCGTAAGGATTGTTAGTCTTTTGTTAAAATATTTATTTGATGTTCTCTAACTGCAACCACTAAGTTTTTTCTCTCAAAAATAATTTCATATACTACATTTATGCCTTTAGAACCTAGTTTGCATATTTTAAGGCCCAAATATTTAATAGAATTTAAGTTTTGATACCAATCCATTCCAGGAGCTAGTTCAAATTCAGCAACTCTAATCTACATATTATTGGAAAACTAAGATATAAATTCAATTTATTGATTGAATTTTAATTAATTTTTTGCTGGCTGTATAAATCGCATACTGTTATTTTGGATATTTTCAAAGCCAGACTGAAAGTAAAGTTCTTTTAAAAGTTGCTAAATTCTGGAGAAAAATCAAAAAAGAAACTGCATCTACACAACATTTTGTTTCAGTTAACACTTAATTCAAGACATGGACATAGTATCATCTATGAAATTGTTGATCTGCCACATCAGCAAGTTTGCTTTGTAAACTATTATTCTGCTTATGGTAGCTTCTGTTTATAATTTTAACATATTTCTAACTAACTGCCTTTGGAGACCAGCTTGTTCGCTCGGAATATCCTGGTTGTTAAACAATTAATACGGAATAAATACGTAACTATTTAAAATTTTACCTTTATTGTTTGATAAGATTGAAAAATGCGAATTTAATGAAAACTGAAATATATGTGAAATTAATTTACCTTTTTTTTCTCTCTGCTTTCGAAATAAAACATTTTAGTGCAAATTATATTGAGCTAAATGTCTGCGAAAGGCTAAACTGAACAGCAAAAAATTAACAGATGGGAAAGTTGTAAAATATCTAAACGTTTTATTAAATATCGAATGAAAGAATAATATAACGAGTTGGAAAACTAAAAGAAATAATTCTGAAGTAGAAACTAAATTTCCAAAAACAGTTTCAAGAAAAATGTTCAAGATATCATTTATAAAAGATAACTACCAGATATTTCCAAATAATAAATCTTGTGACGATAATAAAAGTTTATTTTCATTTTTTTTTCTTAGTCAAGATGTCAAAAAAAAAAAAGAAACCTGACTTACAATAATTCCGAAATTAAAATGAAACCAAGTATCTATAATTTGATAGCAAATTAAAACCAAAGTGCATGTGTCAATTATCTCATCATAATTGAAGAGAGAAAATATTATCATTAGTGGCAAAGAAGAAAATATTTCACTGTATAAAACTTGCCAATTGAAGTAAAAATCACTGTATTTAATGAGCTTGAGTTGAAAAATATATTTCAAAAAGTGTTTAAGAAAAAACTGAGGGTAAGTGAAAATCTCTTTTGGAGCTAGAGTAGTTAAATGTATCAAAGAGAACAAATGTTGTTCACCATAATGTTAACAATGATTAAAGATCATGTGATTAAATATCACAAAAAGACATCACCCCTCCCTGCCTTGGCACCCTGGTCTACATTGAACGACTGGCCGCCACGACTTCATCGGGCACTGTGGTCCCCGCGTAATAGCCCCCATCACGAGCGGCTCATACGACGGCGCCCCATTTTACCGGGGTACGACACGTCATCGGAGATGGGCCCTAAGAGCCACACCACCATTACTGTATCCACCAAGGCAGCGAGAACCTGCTTACTTATTCGGCAGCTTCTCATCCGTGAACTTCGCCATACTGGGATCATGTGGTTAAATATGCGATTATATAAAAATAAGGAAATTAGTTATAATGTGATTAAATAAGGAAATTAGTTTGTCATTTTAAAATTGAAAAGTATTGTTACAAATCATACATTTTTAAATTTCATTAAATTAAAGAAAAAAATTGTACAGTTATTAAATTGATATCATTAAAAAGATTATTTTTTAAAATTAAGCAAAAAGTCATTTTTTAGATGATATTTTTGAAAAATACGGCGAAAAAA
>BGPR01002797.1:29907-88702 GCA_013235015.1 Araneus ventricosus | reverse complement strand
AACAGCAAAAAATTAACAGATGGGAAAGTTGTAAAATATCTAAACATTTTATTAGATATCGAATGAAAGAACAATATAATGATTTGGAAAACTAAAAGAAATAATTCTGAAGTAGAAACTAAATTTCCAAAAACAGTTTCAAGAAAAATGTTCAAGATATCATTTATAAAAGATAACTACCAGATTTTTCCAAATAATAAATCTTGTGACGATAATAAAAGTTCATTTTCATTTTTTTTTCTTAGTCAAGATGTCAAAAAAAAAGAAACCTGACTTACAATAATTCCGAAATTAAAATGAAACCAAGTATCTATAATTTGATAGCAAATTAAAACCAAAGTGCATGTGTCAATTATCTCATCATAATTGAAGAGAGAAAATATTATCATTAGTGGCAAAGAAGAAAATATTTCACTGTATAAAACTTGCCAAATGAAATAAAAATCAATGTATTTAATGAGCTTGAGTTGAAAAATATATTTCAAAAAATGTTTAAGAAAAAACTGAGGGTAAGTGAAAATCTCTTTTGGAGCTAGAGTAGTTAAATGTATCAAAGAGAACAAATTTTGTTCACTATAATGTTAACAATGATTAAAGATCATGTGATTAAATATCACAAAAAGACATCATCCCTCCCTGCCTTGGCACCCTGGTCTACATTGAACAACTGGCCGCCACGACTTCATCGGGCACTGTGGTACCCGCATAATAGCCCCCATCACGAGCGGCTCATACGACGGCCCCCCATTTTACCGGGGTACGACCCGTCATCGGAGATGGGCCCTAAGAACCACACCAACATTACTGTATCCACCAAGGCAGCGAGAACCTGCTTACTTATTCGGCAGCTTCTCATCCGTGAACTTCGCCATACTGGGCTCATGTGATTAAATATGCGATTATATAAAAGTAAGGAAATTAGTTATAATGTGATTAAATAAGGAAATTAGTTTGTCATTTTAAAATTGAAAAGTATTGTTACAAATCATACATTTTTTAAATTTCATTAAATTAAAGAAATAAATTGTACAGTTATTAAATTGATATCAGTAAAAGGATTATTTTTTAAAATTACGCAAAAGGTCATTTTTTTAAATGATATTTTTGAAAAATACGGCGAAAAAACAGCAAATTCTTGCTTACTTTTTTATTAACTGAAATTTTAACTATCTTTTGAGCTTTGAAAAGTTGATAGTGATTCTACCCTTGTTTTGAAGAGCATATGCGCCAAATTTCCTCAATATCAAGCAAAAATGTCAATTTTTTAAAAAGGCAAATAACATTCATCTTTGAATACATTATTGCAAAGTAAAATTTTATGGTTAAATCAGTTACAATTATCAAGACAAGTAAAATCAATGAGATCATGAATTTGGTGTAGAATAGTTGCATTAGATATTTAATGCAATAAACTCTAACACGAAATACTATAATGTTAATTTTATATTTTGCTTGTAATCATGCTTTCGTATGCATATTTTTACTACTAAAAGCTCATGTATGCATGGGTGATTGTCTGTTGGCGTTGTACAAGACAGACCGTTGAGCATAGAGTTGCCAAATTTGGTACAAACCTACTATGAAGGGTGGCAAAGTACACCTCATTGAGTTTTTTAAAAGTTAATTAATTAAAACTTAAGAAAGAATTGGGGGGGAGGTTCAGCGATAATAGCCGGAAATATTATCATTTAAAAATAATTTCTACACCGTTTTATATTTAAAAAAATTATCTTTCAAATGATAACAGTCTAGTTGTCGTGTAATTTTTTCTTAAATTTGACAATTCTTTTAAAAATTATTTTTATGTATAATTTACAACAATGCTGAATTGAAAGTCAAACCAATTTCACTGATTCATCAAATATTTAATTTAATATTTCCCTTAATGTTTAATTTAATGTTATGTTAAAAAACGTTTCACGTGAAACGTGAAACTCTTATGTTAAAAAACGTGATTATAAAAATTTGTTTTGATTATTACAATATATAACCTTCTTTTGTTGTAATGAATTTCGTTGCTTTTCCAGTTTTTTTAGTCTAATTTTTTGTTAATTCTTTGCTACTTGAAATAAATTTACTTTTTAAATAGATTTACTATATTATTTTGACAGATTTACATTTTAGCTATGATCTAAAATTCATTTTTTCACTTAGGACAGATAATCTTTAATGAAAACCATACCATCTATATATATGTAATAATTAGATAAAAAATTCAAGTTATAGTGAGATAAATAAAGTGTAATAAATGTAATTTAAATCTGAATTATGCATGATGAAATAAAAATTAGTTTTCATTGAATTTAATGATATTAAAGAGCCATTCTGCCTGAGACTTTTTTAACAATTGAATGCAAACATCAAAGTTATTAATTTTTTTTAGATGTAAAACGTATTGCCTTAAACTTTAGTTCAAATTAGATTGCGAAAAATTAAATAAGTTGATGTTTTTTTTTAAATTGGTTGGCATAAAAAATATATAATTAATAGAATGGACGAATCAGCTGGCAGTAGAAGGCGGCTAGTATGTAATACAATAAAAGCGATTTAAAAATACAGAAATAATTTGAGCTCACCTCTTTAAAATTAATTTATATCCTTAGAAAAGAATGAAAATGTCCAATTATTTCTTTATGAGCCCACTCTCTGATAAAACTAAAACAGAAAAGCAACATTTTCTTCGTATTATTTGTCACTAAAGAAACACTAAAGGACCACTCGTCCAATAAGTACGAGGCCCTTTTATCCTTCCTACAATATAGTAAACAAGATAAAATAAGACCTCCCCACCCTAAAACACAAAACTCTAAGAAAAAGCTTGATTTCCCTTTTCCTTTGAGCTTTTAATAGTCAAATTACATCAATTTTTTGCTCTCCCTCCCCTCTTATTAGCGTCTTAGAGGTTCGAAAAATATTCTTAAGGCAGGCGTGTTCCCTTGTCCATCTATTTTACGATTGTAAAATGAGATGCGAAAAAAGAAGAAAAATCATGTTGTTTTGCCATCTCTAGGCAAGAACTGCACCCATGGTCAAAGAAGGACACTTTTCGCCTTGCTGGAGGGACCCTTTCTTCTTGTGACAGCAAGAAACTCAAAGTGCTCATTGCCGCATCAGTTTGTAACATAAAACTACTTGCTATTTTGTTCTAAGAAGAGGCGCAGGCCCTTTCTCTCTCTCTCTTTCTCTCTCTGTAAGAGGGTGACAACCATACAAGCTAAGAACTTGACCACTGGACAAAACAACTAGCCGCTCCCGTAATGTTTAGTAAGCCACTGAAGACTTATTCTCAAATTCTTTTTTATTTGCACAGCAGATCGTACCAATCTAACTCTTAAACTAAGATTTTTAAATGGTCATTTTTGCGCCCCCGTTCTGCCTGCGCCATTGGCGGGGGCCAATCTCGCTACCCCCTCGGTACGGCCCTGCATGAGTTATTTCCATTAGTTTCTTTTGACCATTTTTATCTTTAATATTATGTAAGATATAAAAAGAATAAATAGAACATCTGAACTATAAGTTATAGGAAATACATCTTTCTTCTGGTTTAATTTTGATTCCGAATCAGTTTAAGTTGTTTGTTAATCTATTGATTTCACGATATTGTGTTATCACGTTATATATATAACGTATCCGTGGTTGTAGTCGTTGAAAATAAACAGGCCGAGCAAAACTACCTCTTATTTTATTATCAATAGGAGAGTGGTAGATATACGTCCATCTCTGTTCAGGTTACAAGCGAAAGTGCACAGAAAAATCCCTGTATTCTCTCGGACATATGGACACGTGATCAAAGTGAAGGGAATATTGGGTATGTTTAATAAGTTACGTAGGCGTTTCAGGGAAAAAAGTCTGGTGCCAAAGAGACGCCGTCATGATTTTCTGCCGGCACGTGAAAGCGATTAAGTATTCTTTTAGTAATAAATATGCCAAAATGAGAGATTTAATATACCTCCAGCGCGGGAAAAGAACGAAACTGGAGTTTTAGAAAAGTGATTTTGGAATACATTAAGATTTTAAAATATATAATATTAAAATTTGGAATAAAATTAAGTGAGATTATTACATTATATATATATATATATTCGACACCAGCCAGTGGCGGTTAGTGCATTGTAGCCGTGGAAGTACTTAATAGCTTATAATAATTAGATTTTGAGCAAAGACATTGCAACGAATCATTTGCTAATTTTTAATTGATTTTAATTAAAAATTAAACTTTAAAATAAATGCTCCTAATTATCCTGCAGTTCTTACTCTTACTTATAAAAATTTATGCAAGTGCGGTTAAGCAATAAAATATTTATCTAAGCAAAAAAAGCACAATAATTCTTTAATTACTAATGCACTTTGTTACTGCGTTTTCGCAACAGCAGAAATCGGTAATGAGTTAAAAGACAGTCCATTGAGAAATTTTATCCATATGAAGTTAGGCATAACCCCATATAGCAATTTTAATTTGTAACAAAGTTGCTGCAAGTCTGCAGCAAGTTTGACGCGGCAAGGCCGCAAGCTCATAACAAGTTTGACGCATGGTGACATGGGTTGCATTTCTCTTTTTTTCCTCCCTCTTCTTCTGACCGCACACTGAGTTATTTTTAAAGGAACTTACTTTTACGATGCGAGGGCATGTAGAAGATAGCGTGATTCGAGCCCACGGTCGGAGGATCTGCAGGCGGTTATGCTAACAACAATACCAATTGGGACGCCAACAGAGCGGGGAAGAACGGAGTTTTCGCTTTGTCATTGTATCATGTTGTCAAGTTTGCCGTGTTAACTTCACTGCAAACTTGTTTTGCAAGGAGAGTGGTCGATTAGGCTATGTTACTTTGCAGCAGTTTCGCTACAAATTTGTCACGTCAAGTTTGCCATGGCAGGATAATATCAAGAAAAAATCAAACTTGCTGTAAATGTGTGTGCTATCTGGGACCGATTTTCCAAGTATTCCCCCAGAAGATGGCAAGCACTGAAAAGGAATTCATTAGATTGTTGATAGATTTAAATACTAGGTGCAAAATTAATTAAATTAACATTAATATTCATACAGTGAAAAAAAGCTGGGGGTCGCCAGTTGTTCTCCTTTAGTTGGTTATCATCAGTATAAATAAAACGAAAGTGAAATTGTTTTCTTATATTGAGACCAAATTTGAACATTTAAAGGAAAGCTGAAAGTTCCTCACAGAAGTTGTTGGTACTGTCAATATAATATTAACTAGAAAAATCACCCGTTACTGCAAATTGCCTCTTCATCCGAGAGATCTCCCATCAAATTTGACATGTTTCAATAGATATATATGCGAGAGAAATGTTTAACATTGATTGAAAAGAAATAAAATAAACATATGTTTTATGACAGGAAATATTTTTTTATTTGTATATTTCTTTATTCAAAAAACCTCTTGGTAAACAACATTCCGCGCGAAGTATTTTTTGTTGTTTAACAATTTTCCTTGTGCTTCAGATGTCTAATCAAAACAAAGCACTTCTCTGCTTGTCAAACGTTGCCAAAAAATATTATCAAACTATATCATCACGATTGCGATAAATAATTAGAAGCATCGTGGCGTCCAAACTATATCACGCGCATGATATATACCACTGACGTGATTTACTACTTTCTATTAAAAAGCGGAAATTAATTTGAAATATATGATTAATATAATTTAATGTTTCTCGAGAACTATTGATCATAGCGAGATAAATTTTATATCAATCGATAGCAAATTTTATTTCACTATTTTAGAGCTATTAAATTTGAAACTAGAACGACAATTACTTTTTTAAATTTAAAATTACTGAAATTTAGGTGCTCTAAAAATTGAATAATGCTGTTTAATGTCTCGCAGTGCTATGGCGCTAATTTTATTGTTGGTGAAGTCAAAGCGTTATCGGATCAGTGAGAGACAGATCTGGGCTATTATATTAGTAATGTCGCGCTTTAAAATATGTCGAAGGGATATCTAGTGACATTCGAAAACATAATACTTTTTTTGTTTTATTTAGAATATCCCGATAAAATTTCAGAGCTCTTCCGTCCATATCTTCCTTCTGAAAGAGGAATGAAGCGAGATTCAGCTGAACGAATTTCAGAAGATTAAGGGGGGATGAACTTATCAGGTTGTTGCTGAAGGTAATACTGATTTGAAGTCAAACTTTTGAAAAATAAAAATGCATCCTTACTTTTTAGCCTCTACACTAGGAATGGGGCGCGTGTTAGGGTGTGTGTTGCACACATCAGGAGGTGCTGCTGGATGAATAAAACAATTTATTTAATACGAACAACAATATTGAAAACGGTATGTCATGACGATTCAAGATGTTATGGTAAGCCCATGGACTCTAAAATACAGGTGAAGAAAACATCAGTCACAGGAGGAACCGGGTGTAAACAACCTGGAAAGAAAAAGGCAAAAGAGAGAGAGAGTTCTTGGTTGAACGTCTTCATATACTCCGCTGGCGGTAAATCCTGAAGTTGCCACGAGCTGCTTCACAATTACGACGAGTCAGGCACGACGAATATCGGCAGCATGGTGGTCAGAGTCGAAGCCCGAATATTTTAATTCGATTCCGCTACAGTAATGTCTAGAAATTAATGTTGTTGTTGATGATTCCCGGAGATCAGCAGAGCTATATCAGGTCCATGAGCCTATGCACCCTAAAGAAATCCAAAGTCAATAGAGGATTAGGAACAAGATCCTGTTAGGAAAGCCCCAGGCATGCAAGAATATGATCAGGTGTGGCCTGTTCTGCAGCACATTTTGGGCAGATCTCAAAACACTCAGAATTATCAGAGAAAGTCAAATTCCTGATATGCCCACTAAGGAAGCGAGTAAGAGTTGTCTGGTCGCGTCTGCTGCAGTCAATTGATAGACAGCCCCCTGGTAGAGAACCCTGATACCAGTGATGCACCGGTGGAATGAGGCAGATAGTTTTATTCCTACTTTATAGAAAATTTATAGAAAAGCAGAGAAACTTAACTATACACGATATGTTTTCTTTCCTGCTCCATGAGAGCATTTTAAAAGAACTGAAACAACGCAGATCCAACAACTCAAACCCAACATATTGTGTCTCGGTAACTTTTAGCAGTCTTTCGTTAGACTGTGTTGGTATGAGCAGATACCTAAAAATATTTGTTCGAAGATTAAAACAAGGGTTGAAGAAAACTAATTTTGAAAAAAACACTTTCTCTTGCTCAAAATTATTGTCGTATAAGCGATGTTTGGTTGAGTAATCGGAGATCTCAAGCTTTATTGCAATCGTTTAAAATATCACGTCCGGCCGATGGTCAATGGTGTCAATTCAGGTTCAAGAGAAGCACGTCCACGTCAAATGCGTCTTGCCAATCTAATTTTTAAATCCGTTGCGTATTTTGCAGGAAGTAAATAAAACAATTTCGATCGTTCGAAAAACTGGTAAGTTCTATATCAAATCTGAGAAGAGCCATATGACTTCTAGAGACGGAAATGTATTCTAAGATCTTAAGAGCCAAGAAATGAAAGGATCTATTTTCACAGAATAGCTTAAGATGAGGTGCACTTGGATGTCAGATTATATGCGAAACCAAGTTAGTCATGCGATTTCGACTTCACGTGACTGGACTCTATAAGTCGACTGCGAGATAAGACAACAATGTGAAGTAAAAAAATAATAATAAATTATTTTATTATATTTGATTCTTGATTTTGTGAGATATATACTTAATCAGTTCTGAGTCAGTGGCGAAAAAACCGGGGGTAAGAGGGGAATAGGTGTCCCGGGCCCCACGGACACAAAACATTATTGAATGTATGCCCTTTCTTGGGTTTGTAGCGCTCCGTTCTTGTTCACTCACAGAGAGGAGCAAGCGAGTGACGTATCTTAAACACTCCGCCATTCAACCAATCGCGTAAGGCGAACTCGCTGACGTATTTCCTGTCTCAGAGAGTACGGTAGAAGCGAACCAGAGTTTTCTACCAGCGGCAAGGCGCGATGTTGATCGGTGAAGAATAGAAGTTATATTTTTGATATAATTTAGTCGAGTTGATCCTTCTAAAACCTTCTGATGGATTCACATTAAAATACCTTATTATGGATAAGACGATCGATCTTCGACAGGTTCAAATGTGATAGGGAGGCGGGAAATAATAAGTATCATTTATCCTCGTTAAACAACTGTTGATCACGGGGGGGGGGGCCCTAAAGAATTATACTATGCCCTGGTCGCCACTTACCTTCATTATGACACTGAGTATGGCTGCAAACAATTGGAACAAAAAATGATAAATTTTTTTAAAAAATCAGTGTTTAGAACAGAGATACTTAATGCGAAAATTTCCCCACTTGAAATAAGAATTTTTATTTCTTACCGTTTTCACTTTCTCGTAGACGAAGTATACAAAGAGAAAGTATTGTAATCGTCAAAAAATTCGAACTCGAGATTTTGACGAATCTCCACGTTTTAGACCTCCCTGAGTCCGAAAAACACAATTTTGGATTTATATCTGTTTGTGAACACGATAACTCGAAAACTATTAGAGATACGAGGATGAAATTTGGTATGTGATCTTGACACATAATTTGTAGGTTTCTGTCAAATTTTGGATAAAATCCGTCGACGGGAAGTCTGTCTGCCCGTCTGTCCGCGGTCATGTGAACACTATAACTCAAAAACTTGAATAGCTAGATGGATAAAATTTGGTACACAGTTTTATCATCAGGAATGTAGGTCCTTTTAAAATTTTGGACCAAATCCGTCGAAGGGTTGATTGTCTGTATCGCATATTTTTAATCGCAATAACTTCTTAAGAAAATTACCTAGATAAATAGAATTTGGTATGTGGCCTTCCTACCTTGATTGTAGATTTGTGTCCAATTTTTTTTTGTCAATCGGCGTTCAAATTGCGTAATTAATTTTTCTAATCCGATTGGTAGCAATCTCTGCGTACTGGTAGCAATCTCTGTGCACGCGGAGGCTATTGAGCGAATCATGTCACTTTGTCCTTGAGTGGGCAAGAGTGGAACCTAGCAGTGTGTGATAGATGCGTTTTAATCGGTACGCATCTCTTTAAATTTGATTCTTTACCAATACATTTTACAATCACTATAATCTACAATGAAAAACCTTCTGATAGTCATTGAATTCTGGGTTACAGTAGGTTCGAATTTTTTTATCCACGCCGGGGGTAGGGGAAACAGCACCTTTTTGGGGAAGTATACGAGAAAGTTTAGGGGAGACAACTCCCGCTGGTTACTTTACCGTTTACGACAAATACAGGTAGAAAAGATTGTAATTTTCAAAGCATTAAACCTTAAGATTTTAATGAATCTCAACGTTTTAGACTTTTCTGGATTATAAAACCGTTTTTAGTATTATTTATGTCTGTCTGTCTGTGTACACAATATATACAAATGCAAGAAGTTAGATGAAGAAATTTGGTATGTGGTATTTATTCCATAATTGTACTATATCTGTATGGAATTTTGGACCAGATTCGCTCAGGAGAAGACTGTATGCGTATATATCCATGCATATGTAAAAACAATAACCCAGAAATATAACAAGCTAGTTGAATAGCATTTGACATCCGGTGTTGGCACCAAATTTTTGGATTTTTTCGTCCAAAACGCTTCACAGGACAGACCGTCGGGTCTAGAGCAACCAAATTTGGTACGGAAATATGTTTTCAGTAGTAAGTTCTCACTAAGGAAGGGATTTTCAAAATTATAATTAGATTTTTAATTAATTAAAAATTTATCAAAATTTGAACGTTTTCCCTCAGTACCTTTGGAACATATCTATACCTATAAAAGGTAATGTTTCTGTGTGTGTGTGTGTGTGCGTGCGTGCGTGCGTGCGTGCGTGCGTGCGATGTCCAGACGAATCTATCGCACTTACAGCATTGAAACTTGGCACACAGGTAGTCTAAATGGTGACTCAATGCACCTCGAAGCCGGAATTTTAAAATTTAATCTAGCAAAGTTTTTATTTAATGTTTTGTGTTGTTTTGGTGATTTTTCGCTCTAATTTCTCAACAGAATGATTTCAGATAATTGTACGAAAAAAATAGATACATCCGGAAAATTCGATTCCGTTCGAAACGATTTCCGTTCTATTGAAGTTTGTTTCGTACGTCTACCGTAATTTACTGAATTTTGAGAAATTTTTGAAAAATAGTCACTTTTATGGCAATTTTTGATTCAGATTTCTTGAAATTCACGCATCCGAAGTTCTAATAACGCTATCATTTTTATTTTTTTCAGCTTATAACTGGAACGTTTCTGTCGGATTTAAAACAAGAACCGTTAAAATACATTTCCTTTTTTTAAATCAATTTTTCCTGGTCAGTTCAAAGAATTCTCCAGCGGAACTTTCACCGGAACCTTCCCAACATGCATTGTTGCAATTTGATTGGTTGACGGTACAGACCACAGAATACGTCATAACCTTCAACTGAATGACTTCGATTATTATTTTCGGCAGTCTTAACGTGTTTTGTTTGCTGTATAATAATCATTTTCACGTTGCAATTTTTTAATATTGTTCAAGACTTTTTCGTGTCATTGTGGGCGTTTTTTTTTCCTCATTTTTTGAAGTCCTGATTCCACGGGCAACGCCGTGCGCGTACTGCTAGTTATTGCATAAATACCATTTTTACATCACTTTAAAATTTAAAAAAAGTTAGCTTTTCATTGATACTAATTTTATTTTCGTGCAATTTTTCCTCCAATTTTAATGAATTTTTCAAAATTAGTTTTCAACACTATTTTGTAAGAACGATTTTTCTTTATATAACCTCGCCCAACAAAGTAGCAAAATTGTGAATACTTAATGCTGATATCTAATAGCTATCGTATGACTAAGCAAAAATAAATATTAGACATTTAAGTTTACTACTAAGTATTGCTTTAGCATCATTTCGAAATATTAAATGTTTTTTAACCGCTTAACTTAAAAGCCTGAGAATACTCGTTTCATCGGATTATCATATTTTTAGTCTTAAAACTAAAATTTAATCATTAATTAGATTAATAATTTTACACAAATATTACGTAAAATCTATAAACATATCAAGTATTCTATGCCTTCTTAGATGAATGAAAACGACAGCCCCTTTCCAAAACAGAAGGGATCATCTTATTAGATAGCAAAGAAAATGAAACTGTAAGGGGATTAACATGATGATGTTTTCTGGCTGGCATTCTGTCTGTAAATTGAGTGATATAAAGATCATTAAGCACAGAACGCAACGGCTGATACAATCAAGCCAGACAAATCAAACCTAAAACATCTTTCTACGATAATTTCGGACTAGATTGATCGGATTTCCTTTAATTTTTTGAATTTTAAGATGGAATAAAAATTGTTGTGTTTCCGAAGTTATCGCCGGAAAACAACAAAATGAAAAAAAGAAAGATTGTATTTTATATTAGGCCACTGGTTATAAGTCCTCATATGGAAGTAAAAGCGGAAGTTGAGGGGAGAGCAATTGTGATACTTTTTGTGTGTGTACGGAATGCGCTTGGAAACTATGCATTTAAAAGCAAAACATGATTACTTAACCTGTTAACCGGACATGACGAAATACTTCAATGGGAAACGAATGGAACGAAAGTAAATTCCCCGGTTAACAGGTTAAAATAATGTGGTTTTCTTTGCAGTACTACATAAACTCGATGTGTTACAAATCGTATTATATAATTATTGTTTAGCAACGGATTCCGAAACCATCCGCGTTTTTGCGCATGCTCCGGACGAAGTTATTTTCATTAAAATAGGGGGGAAATGAAGAATGGAAGGGTGATGTTTACATTTTACTGAGTCTGATTTAACAAAGAACTCCAGAAATGCGCTCATATGACTGACTCATTGCCTGACACCCCTTTCTGGTGTAAAATCGTCCGAAAGTGGTAGTTTCGGAATCCGTTGCTGAACAGTAAATGCAACTAAAATATCTGGAGAAAGTTAGGGGTGAAACATTTTCTTGACAGTTATTTTCCAAATAAGCCTGGACAGTTGGTCATCTGAGGTGATTTATTTATTTATTGTTTTCTGAAAATTGTAAAAAAATAGAGAGAGATTTGAACTACTAGTTCGAAACATCGTAGCATGATGATTTTTTAGGCTTGATTCATCTCTATTTACATTATTTGTAAACAAATTACAAATAAACAACGATAACTTGCGCACAAAAAATGTGTCGTAACTTGCACATGTAATAATGCAGTTACTAAAACAATGAAAAGTACTGTTGTAAAATGTACTTAAAATTATCTTTAAAATTCATTAAAATTATCGAACAGTTGCTCGGAAATAAAATTGGTATCACTGGAAAGCTAATGTTATGAATCTTGAAGTGGTGTCAAAATGGTTTTTATGCAATAATGTAAATTGACTTCATTGGAATGAAAATTGTCTGTGAAGGTTTTATTGACCGAAAGAAGCGAATTCCTGTTTCAACTTAACCTTTCAGCATTTCATCTGCTTGTCTGTAAAGTTGTTTGTTACGCAGTTGCGACCAAACGCGTTGTTCTATTTTCTTCGAATTTGGCATGGATGTTCCTTTAAGCCATTAAAAAAGACACATGTTTAATGATTTTTATTTTTTAATTTCGTTTCAAGATGATGGCCGTTTTAGTGGTTTCAACATTTGGGGAATCAATGACGAATTTGGCACCATTAAAGCATCGGAATCATTTTGGCAAAGACGAGATATTTGATTTTAATTTTGTGAATGCTGATAAAAGCAGAGACTTGTGGAAATAATTCGCATCCCCCCTCCCCCCCAAAAAAGCCAGAATGCGGCGAAGAGCAGATCTTTTATTTTTTGAACGCGAGATCTAATGTTCGCAGAACTACAAGTACTAGTTGTAACAAAGCGTATGAATTTTTTTATTATGCAACTCTTAAATTGTTTTAAAAAGTTCTGAATTAATTAAAACTGTCTGAAACGGCGAATTAACCAGCCATTATTTATCAAACGAACCAGTGGCGAATCCAGGAATTGGGTCTGGGGGGCTGAGCTCATAAAATTTTTGTATCGTCGTGATGAATGCCAAACCACATGGCTTATGTAAACCAAAGCACTTTGACTTTACAGACTTAACTCACCTGACAATCAGAATGACAAACAGCCCTACAATACTTTGTATAATTAAATAATAATAAAAAAAGAAATAACTAGCAAAAAAAATGTTTTCTACCGCGCCAACGCTACAAGTACAAGTAAATGACCAAAATAGTGGGAAAATATTCGAGCCTGTCAAGCCGGAAAGCAATATTGTCACTTTTTTTATAAGCTTTTATTCAATTTGAGTGTCTTGTCCGCAAATCTTGTGATCGATTTTTTACCCACTTCCAATCGAGCTACAGATTTGAAATTTAGCACAGTAGTGGGTTTACAGAGACCATGCAATATTATGTAAAAAAAAAAAAAATTACAATCTATACTTATTTTAAATCCAACAAAATGATATTAAAATTTTAGCCCTATATTTGTGCGATAAAGTTTGGAAGGTGGTAACCTCACGTTACGTTGGCTTGTAACAACAGCACTAGACGACACACAACAGAAGGGGGCGCGGCCTGTGAATCATCCCCATTTCGAAGCGGCTTGAGGGTCAAAGGTCAGGTCGGGGAAGTGAGTCTTGTTTCGTCTCTCGGTCTGGGTCGCTCTTTTTCAAATTCGTAATATGTACTATTCGTAATGAATATTTAATATGTGTTTTATATTGGAGAATTCGGTAATTGAATTTGGTTTGCTATGCCTAACATGTCGTGTGTATTCGTGTCAGCCGTCACTAAAAAGTAAAAAATAAAAAAAATTAAGGTATAAGCTTTTATTCATGCGATTAAATGAACGTAAAAGTTGAGAATAATTTTTCTGATTACAATAAAATGCATGGGTCGAATAAAAGCGTGGGCGTCTTTACCTTCTAGGAATATTCCATTTGTTGAAGGAAATACACACAAAATGTAAGGTGCTATATAAGGCGCCCGCGCTTTTATTCGAACAATGCACTTTATTGTAATCAGAAAAATTATTCCCAACTTTTATGTTCATTTAATCGCATGAATAAAAGCTCATACCTTATTTTTTTTTTAAATTTTTAAAATTTTTTTAAGGGAGATCAGGGTCGGATTTCGCCTTTGAACATCTCCGTGCAAAAGTAAAAAAATTCGCCGATATTGAACTACAATGTAAGCATTCTGAAAAAAAAGTTATATGGTCATTTTTACATTTTTTAGCGGATGTCCAAAAAACAATAGCGCAACTCAGTAATTGTCACAAATACTTATACTTTACTTATACTTTTCTCTTAAAATACTTCATTTGTAGAGGGACGAGACTCATGTTTATATGGAATGCCGCTGTTGAAGAATTAATTCAATTTCAGGAACCATTTTTATTATATGTCTAAGTTCCGCGACACAGTACATTAAAAGGTACAAGACGCAAGACAGAGAACAACAACACAACACAAGTACACAGAAGAAGAAGAGAGAGAGGCATCATGGGAAAAACCCGAATGGCTCTAGTAGCGCCATCTACCATAAAAAGGAGAAGGCAGTGAATCGTAACCGCTACACATTTAATAAAAGGTTAACAGGAGTATAATTCAGAAGAATTTATTATTTTTTTTTTTACGAACTTTAAGTTCGGAGAAACTTTTGTGGTCATTAGTACATAAAATTAGATTTATTCTTTCTTAGAAAATTTTCTAATTAATTCAGAAACTCCGTTGCGATTATCGTCTGATTTTATTTTGGCAATTTTGCGCCCCTCGATTTTTCATTCAATGTAGGGCACGGACTAACGGAGTGGGGAGATTAAAAAGGAACAAACAGCTATAGTGATTTTAAATAAAATCAAGAATTCTGTTTTAGCCCTGGGGGGCTGCAGCCGCCTGGATTCGCCACTGAAACGAACCCTTGGGCTGTTATCACATGTACAACAATGGTAGCTGTTGAAAACACGGGGATTGTGTTACCGAAACATTATGTTACCTAGAAGCCATGCTTACATGAAACAAGTAAAGGGATGCTGTGTTAATTTAATTTTGTAGCGGTTACAATTCACTGCCTTCTCCTTTTTATGGTAGGTGGCGCTACTAGAGGCATCCGGGTTTTTCCCATGATGCCTCTCTCTCTTCTTTTTCTGTGTACTTGTGTTGTGTTGTTGTTCTCTGTCTTGCGTCTTGTACCTTTTAATGTACTATGTCGTGGAAATTAGCCATCTAATAAAAATGGTTCCTGAAATTGAATTAATTCTTCAAAGCGGCATTCCATGTAAACATGAACCTCGTCCCTCTACAATTTTGAAATCCATTGGGCATCTTGCAGAAAGCAAAGGGCAATTCAGCTCAAGACACCGGCAATTAAATATTAAAATGATATGCACAATTACTTTTGTTATATGACTGCGAAATCGGGTTTTTCGGGAGGTCTGAAATATGGAGATTCTTCAAAATCTGGAGGTCAAATTCTTTGACGATAACAATAATTTATTTTTCTATACTTCGTGACCGAGCAAGTAAAAAGAACAGAAATATGATTTGAAAACAGCAGATAAAATTCCTCGGAAATCGGGAACGAACTTTGCTAAAAATATATAGCAAAAGTTTATGCAAGGGAATAAAAACAGTTTTCAGAGAGGTTAAGTCGTCGAAAAATCGTTCACCTATAAAAGCAAGCCTTTAGAAGAACGTGCAAAGATAGAAAATTCAATCTCTTTTAAATTTTTTTTAGATGGCATACAACGATTTCTCATGAGAGAATGTGCAAAGCACAATGGAAATAACATGTCCTTTCGGAACCGAAAATAGATCAATAGGAGTTTGATATTTAAATTGATTCTATTTTCACTCTTCAATGATTGACATTATTGTCTAGTGGAACGTGAGATTATTTACGCCATCGTGCCTTGTCTTTTTTTTATATATAGCAAACGGTTTTACGACGTCTGGGATTACCATTCGTCTTGTTTTTTTTTTTTTTTTTTTTTAAGATGGAACTTGCCGTCGGACAAAATTTGATCGTGAATTTAAATTAAAACTCACACATATAAACACACCTTTTTTTCTTTCTCGTATGCGAAGTATACAAAGAGAAAGTATTGTAATCGTCAAAAAATTCGAACTCGAGATTTTGACGAATCTCCACGTTTTAGACCTCCCTCAGTCCGAAAAACACGATTTTGGAATTACGTCTGTGTCTGTGAACACGATAACTCGAAAACTATTAGAGCTAAGGGGATGAAATTTGGTATGTGGTATTTAACCATAATTTGTAGGTTTCTATCAAATTTTGGGCAAAATCCGTCATCGGGAAGTCTGTCTGTCTGTATGTCCGAAGTCATGTGAACACTATAACTCAAAAACTTGAATAGCTAGATGGATAAAATGTTGTACACAGTTTTATCGCCATGAGTGTAGGTCCGTATAAAATTTTGGGCAAAATCCGTCCACGGGCTGACTGTTTGTCGGTCTCTGTAATCGCATCGGTTTTGAAACGAACGCCATGCGCATGCGTACTGGTAGCAATGCCTGTACACGCGGAAGGATTACGCCACTTTGTCCTTGAGACGGTAAGAGTGGAAAATCGGTTCGCATTTAATCGCTACGCATCTCTTTGAATTTGATTCTTTACGTAAATATTTTACAATCACTATAATCTACAATGAGAAACCTGATAGTCATTGGATTCTGGGTTATAGTTGGTTCGAATTTTTTTATCCAAGTGAAACGGCACCTTTTTGGGAAAGTATACGAGGAAGTTTAGGGTAGAACACTCCCGCTGGTTTCCTTAAGTGAAGCATAAAATATGTTGATGCATTCTAATGAAAAATGTTTTAGAATACGTAAAAATTGCAAAGAGGAGGACTGTAAACAAGAATATAAAGCAGTCCTGCATCGTGACAAATAACTGTTACTTTTCAAATATTTTAATATGAAATTTTGTCATCATTACTTATTTCATGATCTTTCAATTTATGTCAAAAAGCTAGCTTATCGGATAGTTTCATTGGCTTTTCAATGGCTATTAGGCTCAACATTTTATTTTCAGAGATCAAAATTGTGGGATTTGAAAATACTCTGCTAACCAATAAAAAGATTGATATCTTAAACTATCTGGTGCATTGTATAACTTTTTTTTTTCAAACTGTGTTCTGTAATTTGAAATTGGACAATTTTATTTGTTATCTTTTATATTTTCAAAATTTTTTCCATTTATTTTTTTCTGAACAGTATCACGTATTAGAAGAATTGCTTTCTCTTTTCTGAAATAGCAAAATTTGCAGATTTGGGTTGTGTATTTAAGAAAAAATAATACTATCTTTACAAGGGAGGACATTACCCATTCTCCAAATGTATTTTTAAAAAGTGATTGAAAAATCTCAATACGTCAGCAAAGTCAATAAAAATGATTAATTTTGCTGATGTTTTCAAGTTATACAAAGAAGCACTGAAGGCAAGCTGTATAAAGTTTATTTTTATTCTTTTGTATCTGATTATCGAAACGTTCCACTTCATCCGAAAAGTTAGAAACTGATTTGGAGTAGATAGATTATCATCTCATTTTGAAGTTATACTAGAACTTTTTACTTTCTCGTATACAAACAAAGAGAAAGTATTGTAATCGTCAAAAAATTCGAACTCGAGATTTTGACGAATCTCCACGTTTTAGACCTCCCTGAGTCCGGAAAACACAATTTTGGAACTATGTCTGTCTGTGAACACGATAACTCGAAAATTATTAGAGCTACGGGGATGAAATTTGGTATGTGGTCTTTAAACATAATTTGTAGGTTCCTATCAACTTTTGGACAAAATCCGTCAACGGCAAGTCTGTCTGTCTGTATGTTTGAGGTCATGCGAACGCTATAACTCAAAAACTTGAATAGCTAAATGGATAAAATTTGGTACACTGTTTTATCGTCATGAATGTAGGTCCGTATAAAATTTTGGGCCAAATCCGTCAACAGGCTGACTGTCTGTCGGTCTGTATAATAGCATACTTGTTCAACTCCATGCGCATGCGTAAATGCCTGTGCAAAGAAGGGATACTCCGAAACTTGGCAGTTTGCCAAAAACCAATTCTGGCGGCGAGATTTTGTAAGGAAGCAAACATTTAGGGCGTCTCGTTTTACTTGCGTATTGGAAGCAATCTCTGCGCATGCGCAAGCTATTCTCCTGTTTTCTTCTCCGTACGAGGAACTCGCATTGCTCGAGTTTGATAAAAAAAATTAATATTGCGAAGTTTTAATACATACGTATCTTTTTGAATAAGATTCTTCACCTCAATATTTTACTATCACTATAATCAACAATGAAAAACCTTCCGATAGTCATTGCATTCTGGGTTACAGTTGGTTTGAACTTCTTATCAACGCAGGGGGAAGGGAAGTGACAAATGTTTGAAAAGTATACGAGAAAGTTAAGGGGAGGCCACTCCCGCTAATTGGGAAAGGATCACATCCTTTTAAACAGTGTTCAAACGACAAGGACGAACCTAAGCCACAAACCATTCCGCTCGTACTTGTAGCGTTAAAGCGGTTGAAAACATTTTTGGCTAGTTATTTCATTGTATTTTTATTAAATTATCGAAAGTATTGTAATGTCCTTTGTGATTTTTATTGTCAGGTGAGTAAAGTTAAAGTGGTTTGATTTACATAAGGCTTGAGGTCACGACGATACAAAGGTTTTATGACTTCAATCCCGCCCCAACCAAAATCATGGATTCGCCACTTGCCTAAAATAGTGTGCACGATTGCTTTTGAAATGCTTTTGTGTGCTGTATATTATTAACTAAAGTGATAGGTTCTAATTTTGTAAAAATATTTATAGAAATAATAAAAAAGAATATTACGTTTTTAACCTTCCAGAGGGCGCGCGTGTGCACGAAATATTTGCATTGTGCATCGTATTACATATTTATATAGTTCTTTTATAAATTTAAGTGCAATTTTTATTTATAAAATCTTTGTTTAGTATTAAGCTAATAATACAAATAACATAAATAAAAGATTTTTTTTTGTAAAACAACACTTTATATATATATGTAACATGATGCACGATGTGTCGTAAAATTTGTGCAGGCGCGCCCGCTGGAAGGTTAAGTAAATGAACAGCCTATATTCATCGCCTCTGCCCTATCAAGTGACAACATAAAACCAAGTTAGTGTAATGGGCTAGATTCTGATAACATTGGATAATTCGATATTTGAATGACATTTAAAATAATTAATCAGGACAATCCATTAATTTTGATTAACTCTTTATAAGGCCGTCAAAAGTATACTTACCACCATCTTCATCAATTTTTAAATGCAATTTTTAAGTTTGGTATAAGTTCTCGCCAAATTTTTCGATGAAACAAAAACCTAGATGTTTCAATTTCTTTTCTCAAACCATCACGAAGTGTCTGCACTTGATAATTAATAATTAATTAACTCAATTAATTAACAAAAAATTAATGCCATCGAATACGCTAAATGAATTTCTTTTCTTAAATGAATCTCAATTCCTAAAGCCATTTCACTATAACACTACTAGAAAACCAGCGGGAGTGGTCTCTCCTAAACTTTCTCTTATGCTTTCCCAAAAAGGTGCTGTTTCCCCGTCCCCTGCGTGGATAAAAATTCGAACCAACTGTAACCCAGAATGCAATGACTATCAGAATGTTTTTCATTGTAGATTATAGTGATTGAAAAATATTTATGTGAAGAATCAAATTCAAAGAGATGTGTATGTATTAAAACTTAGCAATATTATTTTCTATCACACACTAGCAAGCTCCGCTAATGCGAGGGCGTGCGTGAGAGAAAAGAAAACAGGACAAAATGACCTCGTTCGCTATCGCTGAATAACTTGAAAATGCGCAGAGATTGCTTCCAGTACGCAAGTAAAAAAATTGAATATGCAATTTGAACGCCTTTTTTTAACCGATTGAAACGAAATTTGGGCACAGATCTATAATTAATGTTAGCAACCGTCACACCAATTTTTATTTATCTAAGCCAAAGGGTTTAGGAGATATAAATTTTACAAGTATGCGATTATAAAGTCCAACAGACAATCAACCCTTCGACGGATTCGGTCCAAACTTTGATACGGACCTACATTCATGATGATAAAACTGTGTACCAAATCGTATATATCTAGCTATTCAAGTTTTTGAGTTATAGTTTTCAAATAAACGGGACAGACAGACCTCCCGTAGAGGTATTTTGTCCAAAATTTGATAGAAACCTTCAAATTATGTGTAAAGATCACATACCAAATTTCATCACCGTAGCTCCAATGGTTTTCGAGTTATCGTGTTCACAGACACACAGACAGACACACACACACAGACATAATTCCAAAATTGTGTTTTTCGGACTAAGGGAGGTCTAAAACGTGGAGATTCTTCAAAATCTCGAGTTCGAATTTTTTGTCGATTACAATACTTTCTCTTTGTATACTTCGTATACGAGAAAGTAAAAAACAATATTGTATTGACTCGAAAAGCAGAATTGACTTTTTAACCTTCTGCACTCGAGTCCTTTATGTCGAGTCAGGCTCGACATTCTGAAAGATGCATCTTTTGAACATTCTTGTTGGATAGCGCTTATTATAAAATCCATATAATAGCAAAAACACGCAGATTAATTTTTATGAATTGAAACAAATTAATAACAATATTTTTTTAGCTTTCTAAACCGCTAAATCAATCCTTACACTCACACGTGTATAATTATGCATCTGATTATTTTTCGGAATGCAAAGGGTTAAGCGATGAAAAAGCTCTGTTTTGGACCTTATTTTGAAAAAACATTGCGATCGTATGAGGATTTATTTAAAGCATCTTTAGCGTAGAATGTGTTTATAACAAAATAATTAAAAATTGGTAGACAAGATTTATACTTACTTTTAAAGATAAATAACGCTATCCAGTGCAATCCTTCTCCTGAACAGTCGATCGTTTACACAACTTCATATTCGAACACAAATACATATATACTTTTTCAGTTTATCTTATTTTGTATGCAAGCAAAAACTAATATTCACAGTTTAAAACTGATTAACTTTTAAAATATTAGAAATACTAATCACTGATCGAATTTCTTTCTTACAAGCGTAACGAAGAATTTGAGAAATAATGTTCTCAACTTGAGACAGATGTGATATTAACACTTCAGAACAACGTCTTTACATCCTGCTACTTTATAGTAACTTATTAACATCTTTAAGATCTAGAAACACATAAAGCGTGAAGAAAACACTCATAAGAACTCTAATTTTAAATTCTGACTCGCAATAAAATTTTTCATTATCATATTTCTATGTTATTTTGCTGATATGCTGTTTCATACAAAAACAATCCTAGAGACTAATGGTACAGTTTTGCAATTAAGCTATCAAATAACAAATTGCACTAAAAATAACGCATAGTAATTGGTGATTGTCTACTTTTATGATCAGCTTTCATTGAAACCATTTCTTTTTTTACATCATCGAGAATTCTTCGTAGTTTTATTATCTTCTTAATACTGCATAGCTGAAAGCTGTTAACTACTTGATAGCAATGGTGAACAGACTGTTCTCTAAATTCCCTAGCTTTTTTTTCTTTTCGGCTAGTAAAATCAGCTAGAATTATTTTGACATTCTTGAATACAAAGTCTAGCAGATGGGTTCCATCATGGTCAGCACACGCGATATCCTTTTCAATAATCTTGCATTATTTCTCTCTGATTCAGTAACTGATCTAGGTAAAAAATTAAAATATAATAACGTATTGAAAACAATAAAATATTACTAATATAATAGCCCAGATCTGTATCTCGGTAACGCTCTGACGTCATCAACAATAAAACACGCGCCATAGCACTGCGAAACGTTAAACGGCATTATTTCATTGTTAGAGAACCTAAATTTCAGTAATTTTAAATTTAAAAGAGTAATTGTCGTTCTAATTTCAAATATATTTAAAAGCTCTAAAATAGTGAAATAAAATTTGTTATCGATTGATATAAAATTTATCTCTCTATGATCAATAGTTCTCGAAAAATTTTAGATTATATTAATCATATATTTCAAATTAGTTCCCGTTTTTACTTTCTCGTATGCGAAGTATACAAAGAGAAAGTATTGTAATCGTCAAAAAAAAATTCGAATTCGAGATTTCGACTAATCTCCACATTTTAGACCTCCCTGAGTCCGAAAAACACAATTTTGGAATTATGTCTGTCTGTGAACACGATAATTCGAAAACTATTAGAGCTACGGGGATGAAATTTGGTATGTGAACTTGACACATAATTTGTAGGTTTCTATCAAATTTTGGACAAAATCCGTCCACGGGAAGTCTGTCTGTCTGTCTGTCCGCGGTCATGTTAACACTATAACTCAAAAACTTGAATAGCTAGAAGAATAAAATTTGGTACACAGTTTTATCATCATGAATGTAGGTCCGTATAATATTTTGGGCCAAATCCGTCAAAGGGTTGACTGTCTGTCGGTCTGTATAATCGCATACTTGTAAAACCCTTTGGCTTAGATAAATAAAAATTGATATGACGTTTGCTAATATTAATTATAGATCTGTTCTCAAATTTCGTTTCAATCCGTTGAAAAAAAGGTGTTCAAATTGCATATTTGGTTCAAAATCCACATTGCGACTCTGTGTTGGCGAGCGTTTCGCTTATTTTACTCAAGTTAGTGTAGCTGGCTTTTGACCTTCACGGTCTACGAAATTGTAGCTTCGGACGCGCTTCGGAAATTATGGCAACCCCCTGAACCCGAAACTTCGTTCTGACATTCTCCAGATGGAAGGTATGGTTAAATCTTGAGTAATATTTGTAGTAAGATTTCGATCTCAAAAACTTTAAATAAAGTTGTGGTACCTCAGCGCGCGTAAAAATTGAGAACTTACGCCTTTTTTTTAATTGTTATCATTTTTCTTTTACACATAATTATAAAAATGGGCGCAGGTCATTTTAAAATTATAATGACTCAGAGTTTAGGAAGCAAACGGGACAAATAGTATACGGGACGTATGGCAACCCTAGTTAGAGGGAAAATGACACCTTTTTGGTAAGTATACGAGAAAGTTTAGGGCAGACCACTCCCGCTGGTTTAATAGAAAGTAGTAAATTATGTCGGTGCTATATCGTGCGCGTGATATAGTTTGGACGCCACGATGCATCTAATTATTTAGTGCAATCGTGATGATATAATTTGATAATATTTTTTGGCAACATTTGACAAGCAGAGAAGTGCTTTGTTTCGGTTAGAATTTCGAAAAAGAATTCCTTTGAAATTTTAACTTTTGACAAGCTGAGAATGTTATGGTTATTGAATTATAATAAAATTGTTAAACAACGAAAAATACCTCACACGGAATGTTGTTTACCAAGAGGTTTTTTGAATAACGAAATATGTAAATAAAAAAATATTGACTGTCATAAAACATATGTTTATTTTATTTGTTTTCAATCGATGTTAAACATTTCTCTCGCATATATATCTATTTAAATATGCCAAATTTGACGGGAAATCTCTCGAATGAAGAGGCAATTTGCACCCGTCATACCATGACGGGTGAGTTTCTAGTGTTGGTAAAACTCTATTTCTCGCAACATACTGATAGTATAATTTCAAAAACGTATAAAAAGCTTGGATTTCTCAAACGTAAAACTAAGCATTTTTCTAATGAATAGGTTTTAGAAGTTTTATATTTCAGTATTGTCTTCTCAAATCCCGTACCTTGGCGACAAACTTGGCGGCAAATTCAGCTACAACATGAAGGTTCTTTAAAGTAATAGAATTATGGCCCTATCTCTTTTAGAAACGGATATATAGAGATCTTTCTAGAGAATTCCATGTATAGACTAATTTGGGGTCCATGCTACAAAAATAAATTCTGGAGCAACTACGAACTAAATTTATGTGTTATTTATTTTACAAAAGTTGTAATTTTTGTTGTCAGGATATATCTCCATCTTATCTGTGTATAATATTTTTGACATTCCTAGTTTGAAATATCTACGAAATCTTTCATGCAGGCTGTTTTTCTACAAAGTCATCAATCATATGATTGATAGTGGTGACGTACTGAACTGTATTCATTTTGCTGTACCAACCAGAACTTTCAGACAAAATCGTTTATTTGAGAATGTGTTTCTCAAATTTAATTATATTCACAATGTCTCGTTATATAAATTTTATAAAATTTTTAACAAGTATTCTGAAGACCTTTATTTTTTCTTAAATATCTTTTAACCCCTTAACTGGTTTGTTATCTAATTAGATGACATCTTCTATTTTGGAACTGAGTTGCCATTTTGAGGCAGTTGAGAACCTGAAGGATAGTTGAAATGTTTATGAATTGTACTTAATTTTTGTACTAAATTATAACGTCAGTGATTGACCTTTTATTTTAAGTTTAAAATTGAGATAATTCGATGCACGTTCGGCATAAGGGCAAACCAATTAAGGGGTTAATGTTTTTAAGAATAAGTGTTTACTACTTTTAAATTCTTAATATGTTTTCTGATGCTTTAAAATTGAACGTATTCAACTTCTAAATTACTATTTTTAATTTCTTTTTTCAAGATTCAGTGTTTACAACTTTTAAATTCATGTTGTGTCTTTTAATTTTTTAGTGTTTTCGATTTTTATTCTTGGTCTGTTGTTCATTTTGTGCAATACAACACTGCAACTGGAATTAATCCTGTAGTGCGCATTTTCTTTAAATAGATATACGTAGAAGAAGTACTGCAGCAGTAAAAAAATACGAACTCGAGATTATGATGAATATCCGCGTTTTTGCAGCCACTAAGTCAGAAAAACCATTTTTGGAATGATGTGTGTCTGCCTGTGAATATTGTTACAAATCTGTAATGCTGTTTTCCTGCCATGTTAGTCTTATAGTAGGAAAGAGGAATTTACAGAGATTCGTAATGAAATGGAAGCCAATGATCCCGTACCTTGGCGACAAACTTAGCGGCAAATTCAGCTACAACATGAAGGTTCTTTAAAGTAATAGAATTATGGCCCTATCTCTTTTAGAAACGGATATATAGAGATCTTTCTAGAGAATTCCATGTGACGTCACGCCTTGTCAGGAAAGCTATAAATACCATGAGGTGCTGAAAGGAGTGACTATCTTTAGAATCTCTCTTTGGAGTTTTGTCCGCGATGCAAGCCGGTGAGATGATAGACACTGAGCGCTATTGAAAGTGCTGTTACTGATTGATATTTATTAGTGATGCTGTCTGCTTGTGTTATTAATTTATGAAAGTGTTGTTTAGTTCTGTTACTTGTGCTATGTTTTTTTCTTGAATATGTGTGGAATAAAACGTCATTTTTTATTTTTCTGCTTGTACATTCACGTACACCCACCGGACGATTTTCGTAACAATGTGATAAAAAAACGCAAAGAGCTAGACGGATGAAATTTGATATGCAATCGTTAAATCAAAATTTCAGATTTCTAACATATTTTGGACAAAATTCTGCTCATCTGTCCGAGCGCATGTGAATAGAACACTGCGAGATGGACAGATGCCATAAGGCATACGGTTTTATTATTACAATTGTAAATGCACATGAAATTGAGGTCAAATCCGTCAACGTTTGAAAAAAGAATATGGCCGACCTTCTAGGAGGGCGCCATTTTTTTCTATCTTGACCGAAGTGTAACGGCAATACCTCTAGACCATCTATTGATTTCAATTTGACATTATTTTTTAAATAGATTGAAACAAATTTTGTAATGAATATTTTTCTAAATTAGGGGATAACAGCCTTTGTTGCTAAAAATCCCAAAACCTTGTATCTCTCAGAGATAAAATTCAAGAATAAAGAATCCGTCGTTGAAGTTTGACTATCTCTCAACCTGCTTATTCGTGTTTTTGTGAGCGCGATAACTCAAACACGAATAAAGCTACTTGGATGAATTTTTAATATAGTAAAAGTTCGATTAACCGTAACCGTCCGGACCAGGGCTGTGACGGATAACCGAATAGACGGATAACAGAAATCGCTTAATACACAAGTACAGTAACGTGATTTTACTGCTGCCTTGGGACGAACATGCTGTATTTAATTTTACAAAACTATCAATATAAAGTTCATTATAAGAGTAGCAATGTACAGAAATATATTGTAATGCTATAAAGCTACGTTACTTTTTAGACGATGACGGATAATAGAAACTGACGGTTAATGCATTCACTGCCGCTGACGCGTATCCAGAACCTATATCTAATTAGATGACCCTTTCTCTACTGTATATTTAAGGTTGGTTGGTTTGGGATTTAATGGCGCAAGAGCCAAATTGGGCCATGCTGCGCCAAACGTACAGTGCTGCTGTAGTTAAGAGATAACAGAGAAGGGATCATCTAATTAGATATGTTGCAAAAATAGAATGTCGCTTTCCTGCCTGATTAGTCTTATGTTTGGAAAGAGAGTTTTACAGGGGTAAGTATTGGATGGCCGGGTATAGATCCCTGACCTTGGCGACGAACTTGGCGACCTTGGCGACAAATTGATGATTCCAGAAAATGCGACCTTTCTCTCGATAACTCTATTAGGAAAGAAAATACGCTTGAATGTACGAGAAACCTCCATGTGACGTCACGGCCTGTCGAGGAGAGTATTTAAGGGCCAGAGGAGAGTATTTTTGGATCAGAGGTGTTGATCCACTTGAACGACTTTGGAGTTTCTTCTGCAGTGCGAGCTAGGAAGCTGGTGAGCTGAGCGCTATTGAAAGTGCTGTTATTGTCGTTATTAGCGATTTGCTGACTGTTTGTGTTGCTAAATCTCAGAGTGCTGAACTGGGGGATTACAGCCTTTGTTGCTTCAAATCCCAAAACCCCTCTAATTCTAATTCAAGTGCTGAACTGTTGTTACCTGCGAATTGTTGTCTGTTTACATAGCTAATCTGTGCAAGATCTATTGTTTCTTGTTACTCGTGATACGTGTTTTCCTGCACATTTGTGAATAAACCTTAATTCTCCATTATCCTGCGTGTTGGACTGTTTACACCAGACACTCACAGAACGATTTTTGTAATAGAGAGATGATTGGAATTTCAGGCGTGAATAATGGTAGCGAATGTGTTAAACGAGTGACAGTCAATCGAAGTTTTACTGTATATAATCTTTACATCACAGACACAATATAGTCCAATTGTAGACTATATGCGTCAACTGGTATTCTTTTATTTGTCTTTTCGACTACATAGCATGTTCGATAGATGAAATTTGGCATGTGTTACTGGTGGTGATGGAACACCTCTTCTTTCAAGAAAGAATTCTGAGGCAATTTGACTGCATTCTTGAAGGATTGCTTTTAAGCCAAGTTTTGTTAATGGTTTGTCTGGATTTGGCATTTCGCTTCCAAGGATTAAAGTCTTCAAATATATCAATTTTGGAGGCACTAATCAACTTTTGAATGCAGGGTACTGCAAAATAGCAGTCGCAGTTCGAAAGATGACAAGAAGTTTTTCGAAAGCAATTCGCCTTTCTTTTATACTAGAAGAGTTGTGCCCGTTTATGACGGGTTCTTAACTTGCCAACAATTTCTCGGATATGATTGTCACATATTTATTAACGAAAATTGTACTAGAAAGTCTCATGCACATTGGCGGGGTGCTTAAGAAATAAAAAAAGCATGAAAAACAGAAATGATGAATCGATTGACACTAACTTTCGCTTTGCAAAATATATAAATATTCAATTCCAAAATTAAGTACGAAAAAGAAAGAACCATTTTAACAAAAACGAAAGTAAAGATCTCCGAGAAATGGAAAAATAAATTTATTCTAGTATAACTTCTATTTGATAATAACGGAGTTCCGCGTCGATCAATCAACATAAAATAAAAAAAGAAAAGAAACTACTAAAATCAGCTAAAAATACCTGTCATAACTCCTATTTGATATTAAATCATCACAGAATCAAAGTAGTATCCTGTGTGTATGCTAATTTGTTGACAGAATGTCTGGTCTGATTCTGCTTTGGCACGTAGCCACGCCCACATTCCTGAGCGTTACCGAAATTTCTGGCCAATTCTAATACAGAAAACTGACATAACTAAGATAATTTTCAGTTACCATCAGTGATACTAATAATCTTCCTATGCATTTTCCTTAATTTTAGCATATTTTTAATACCAATTTAATTTTTAAATTTTGTGACAATACAGTCGGACCTCTATTTAACGAACCTCTATTTTGCGAACTTTTCCTTGGAACCAAGAACATTTTGCAAATTTCTTCGTAAAATAACCTCCAAATATCGAAGTGCATTCTCTATTTAACGAACTTTTTCTTGTGATCCTATTTTTTTTCTCCGTATTTCTCAAAATATTTCTGAACATTTCAAACTTATTCTTTCTTTAAACATATTTGAAGGTTATCAATGACCTTGAACTGGTTTTACCAGTCGTCTAACTCACCGAGAGCAGTAAAATCGCTGTCATTCTTTGCATTTCATCCAGGAAGTGCACCCTTTATCCACTTCAATAGAAAAACTTTCAATATCCCCCACCCTCAGTGGAGCTGTCCCTTGTCCTTGAACTAGTCTCTAGATTGTTCAAGGACAAGAACTTCAATCTAGAACTTCCTAGTTCTAGATTGTTGATCAGAGTCGTGCTGGTAATTTCGGTTCTTGTAGCTGGAAAATGTCAAAGTGAAAGTGCTTGAGCATCAAAGAAAAATTTTAATTCTTCATGAGGTGGATAAAGGCGTGAAGAAAAAGGATATTGCTTTAAAATTTGGTATTCCTCCAAACAGCTTATCAACCATAGTAAAAAATCGCGATAAGATACAAAATTATGATTCATCGAATTTTGTTCAAAATGTTTAAAAACATGTGTCTATGTAGATGTGGATGAGGCAGTTTTGAAGTGGATACACACAATGCGAGATAAAAATGTTCAGAATCTCTGGGCCTTTCATAATTGAGAAAGCTCTTCAACTTGCGAAGGCATTGTGATACAACGAATTTCGAGGAAGCAATGGATGACTTGAAAAATTTAAGAGATGACACAGAATTATGGCGAAAGTAAAGACGTTGATGATAATGATAGTGAAAATTGGATAACGGAGACGCTGAGTAAGATTTTAAAAGACTATAAGCCAGAAAACGGATGAAACTGCTTTATTTTTTCAATGTTTGCCTCAAAAGACATTAACATTCAAAAAGGAAAAATGCTTTGGAGGAAAACAAAGCAAAACAAGATTAACTGTCATGTTAGGTGCAAATATGACTGGACATCAGAAATTGAAACCATTAGTTATCGGAAGAAGAAAAAATCCAAGATGTTTCAAAGGCTCAAAATCGTTGGAGGTTGATTATGACTTTAACAAAAAATCTTGGATGACAAAAAATCTTGGAACGTATGATTGCAGAGTGTCACAAAATCGCTATCGTTTTTAACAATAGACCCGCCCATGCGAAGAAAATCAACCAAGAGCTGAAAAGTTTTACTGTTTTTTACTTACCACCAAACACTACATTCAAACTGCGGCCAATGGATCAAGTTATGATAAAACATTTTCAAAATATATTATCGCAAAAGAATAGTGCGAAAAGTTTCCACTGCGCTTGAGAGCAATCAATCCATGCCAAAGATCAACTTACGGTAAAGCATATGAGAAATTTCCAAAGCATGGAACTATGATGTCACAGATCGTACTATTCGCAACAGTTTCGCCAAATCTGGGTTCTTTGTCAGTAATGAGGATTCGGCAAGTACGGAGGACGAAGACGATATTCCCTTAGAGGAACTTAAAAAAATGTGGACATAGCTATGGGAGAAAGAAGAAATTAACGATGATGTGCTGATTGATGATTTTCTTTCACTTGATTCTGAAGCTGAAACCTCGGAAACACAAACTGAATTGGATATTTTGGACAGTGTGAAAAATAAAAAACAATACAGCAATGAATTGCGATGAAGACGAAGATAACGAAGAAGGAAATGATCATGATGCAGAAATCAACAATCTTTCGCATGATGAAATACTAAAATCATTTGAAACAATCCGACGCGGATTACAGTTTGAAGAAAATACGCCTGAAGGGGTTTTTGGTGCATTACAAAGATGCGAGACGTATCATGAGAGAAAACACTTTTTCAAACAAAAGACTCAGACAAAATTAACATACTTTATCAGAATTAAATTTAAGGACACATGTGGTAATTAATGTATGCTTAAAATTACTTGTTGTAATAATTGCGATAATGTCATTAAAATTCATTAATTTTAATATAAAATTATTTTTTAAAATTGAAAATATAGTGTATTCCCGGACAATTTTTTGTTTTATTCTTGTTTCCCTTGCAGATTTCTTTTTGATGGGTAAGATATATAAAACAAATAGATATTAATTTACAAAATATAGGTGTGATTAATTACTTTTGAAAATAATATTTAGTGTTTATGAATTTAAAATCTGTTTTGTGTAGTTTAAAGTATTTTAAAAGGTGGATCTCTATTTAACGAATTTTCCATAAAACGAACTTTTTTCGGGATTTAGCGACTTTGCTAAATAGATGTCCGACTGTATTTTCAATTGTTGCCTAAAGACCAAACTATTTTCATCATAGTGTCAAGTTTTTTTTAATTAGTAATTGCTTTTTTCAATGTTACAGATATATAAAATGTATTTTATTTTTTAAACATTAATTTTAAAGTCGATCTGTTCTCTTGTTTTAACAATGTAATGTATACTGTAAAATTTTTTATCACAGAAGTAAGAAGTGAAAATGTATAATTTTTGCGATCTTTGGAGCTTTAATCTTTGAGAAATTTTAACTTATTTATCTTTATATTGCTTGTTTCTCATTGATCGCTATAATACTACTTTAAGTTTTCTTTCTTTTCATTTTCATGTGTTGGTTTCTTTCTAATAAGAAATCTTCCGTTGTTTACTTAGCTTGCGTATGCTTATAAGTGACTAGCTTTGGCAATCAATTGTTCACGTTCTGCCTTGATCTATTTTCGGGGAAATTCGGATTTACGCAAATAACTATGGACGAATTTGACTCTTTATTACATTCATTTTTCTTATAAAGTCCATACTTTTAGCATAAGCAATTCAAAATGAACCATAACCAATTATTTGGTTGAACAAGTTCAGCTTGCTTTTCAAGATGAGCTTATTAATTGCTTATCCGGTTTTCTATGACCGTAACTTGCTTCCTTTTTAAACAATTATTTAGAAAAAGTAAAACACTCTCTTGCAGTCATTCAGACTGATTATGCTTACGTCATGATCATACTGCAAATTTTGGGGGCGATTAAACTCAAATCAAATTGCTAATTGGACACAGTTGGACGTTGAAAAGGATTCTATTCAGGTGGAAAAATAAATAAAGGTTGTTTCGATCTCTTAAGTTGCTATGCCCGAGCTCCATTCATGCATTGAATTACGTCATTTTTAATATTATGTACGAGTTTTCTGTTTTGTTTTTTGCGGTAAAGTAGGTTTTCCGCCGGGGCCATCAACTTGCGGTGATAATGTTAAGTCAATGGAATCTTGAAAATTCCCACACTATTTGAAGAAATTAATTAATGTTTAAAGTGGAGTTTTTTAATGTTACGCCTTAAGAATACTTTGAAAATATTAAATTTAATGTTCCTATTGTTGTAGCGCTCAATGTTTGCTTGAAATAAGAGCTTAATTTTGTGGACAGGTTGCCATAATTATTCTTTATCACTGTTTTTGGCAACTTCCGAAGTTTGTTTGGCGGTTAAATTTTTAACCATACGATTTAGATAATCACTGACGGTTAAATTTTTAACCAAACGATTTAGCTAATTTCAATATTTCCATTTAGAATTTAAATGTTTTAAGAGCTTTTTTAAACCGATTTAAAAAGGAAGGATTACACAAATTCAAAGAAAAAGGAATTCAACGCTTTGTGTACTAAAGAAAGGACTGATTCGAACTTGGCGCTTGATGCAGTTTCCAAATAGATTTGGCTATTGCTTAAATCGGAAGGTTACCGGAAAACGGTCTGTGAATCCAAAATAAACAAACTAGAAAACTCGTCCATAAGCTAAAATTAAGGGGTCTATTCTGGTACCCCCGGTTGGGTTGGGAGTTGGGTTGGGTTCCGCACGTTAACAACGGAACCCAACCCAACTCCCAACCCAACCGGGGGTACCAGAATAGACCCCTAAGTCATTCATTGAGATCACAACTCGATACAAAAATGACGAGTGATTCATCCATTAACCTTTCAAGTGTTCTATGGACTTCTAGTGGAATCAGTATGGCAAAACATTCCCAAAACAGAAGAGGATGATATAATTAGATGGCAAAACAGTTAATTGGTTAACCCTTAACTGGTTGCCCGCACGCCTACGAGCATCGAATTACCGCAATTTCAAACTTATAAACTAAAAGTCACTCACAGACGTAATAATTCGATACAAAAATTCCGTGGAATCTATGAACATTTCGACCGTCCTTTAGGTTCTCAATTGCATTAAAATGACAACGCATTCCCAAAATAGAAGGTGTCATCTAATTAGATAGTTGAAAAAACAAACCAGTTAAGGGGTTCTCGTTCGTTAATATACGAATAAAACACTTTAAAGTTATTAAGCATACCCAGTAACAACAGATGGAATTCTTACTTATCGAAAACATACCTGGAGTATTCCTTCCTACATTCCAATCAATAGTGAGAGATAACTGAGCTTTCAAATTTCAATGGATGGGTTTTCTGTTTTATTTATTTGCGGTAAAGTAGGACTTCCGCCTTACCCATCAACTTCCGGTGATAAAAATTAATGTTTAAAGTGGAGTTTTCTAATGCTATGGCTTAAGGATACTTTGAAAATATTAAATTTCATGTTCCTATTGTTGTAGCTCTCAATGTTTACTAAGAAGTTTTTAATAAGAGCCTAATTTTGTGGAGAGATTGCCATAATTACACTCTATCTCTCTTTTTGGCGCTTTGTGTACTCAATAAAGAACTGATTCAAACTTGGCGCTTGATATGGAATCCAATTGGATTTGGCGATCGCTTAAATTGGAGGGTTACTGGAAAGCGGAAATGATCCCTCACCACGGAAGTTCCGTGAAACCAAAATAAACAAATCAGAAAACTCGTCCATAGGTAATTTCTCTACACTTCCTTATCTTGTAAATAAAAATATAGGATTTTGAATTAAAATATAAGCTCATCTAATTTTAGATTGCTGGTCAACAGAATCAATTGCGTCGAGAGTGTGATTATTATATTTTCCCCCTTTCACTGGGGGAAGGGTGATGATTTCAATCAATATGAAATCTACTTTCCGGTAAAATCGCATCGTCAATATGCCTTTCCAAATAATCTAGCCTAGCGTGATGTTTGCATTAGATGACATCTTTCTTTTTGGTACTGGCGGCAATACCGGAAAGATGATTTCAAACAAAAGTGACATTTGCAAAATGCTTATCCCGCTAAAAGGTTTATGCATACAGTGAATGTTGCAATGGAAAATGGTACCCGGAGCATAATATTTTCATTGCCTCATCAGCCGTGTAGCAATGGGGAGAGGAAGCGGAGTGTCGGCCTCGGAGAAAGAGCAAAAAACAGCTCGGTTGGTGCTCTGGGCGTCAGTTTTGGAAGGAAATTGTATCTGAATATATTTTTTCAGGTCAGTCGTGGTTTTCAGAGTTGTTTGTATGACGTGATATTGTTCGATTATAAAATGGTAATTTTTTGAATTTAAAATGTCATTCCTTATATAAAACACATTTAACTCAGCATTTAGTGAAGTTTGGTATTTAACCCTCCCCACGCTTAGTTTTTAAGCGTCTTATTCATATTGTTGCGAACCTGTAATGTCGTTTCTCAGCCATGTTAGTCTTATGATTGGAAAGAGACATTTACAGGGGTTCTTATTGAATGCCCGGGGAGGCCTTAGCCAATACCCTCGACATTGGCGACAAAATAAAAGTTCCAGAAAATGCAAGAATTGTCGCTCTATCTCAATCAGGAAAGGAGTTTCTTCTGAAATTTTCCATGTGACGTCACGCCCTGCCGGAAAGGCTATAAATACTGCGCTACAAACGAGGAAAGCAATCTCTTTGGAGTCTTGTTCGCATTGAGAGTTGGTCAGCTGTTAGACGCTGAGCTCTATTGTTCGTGCTATTATTGTTATTATTAGTGATTTGCTGTCTGCTTGTATCGCTAATTTGTGCAAGTGCTGCTCTTTTCGTGATACTTGTGCTTCGAGTTTCTGAAATATAAGTTAAATAAAGCGTCATTCCCCATTATCCTGCTTGATGGACTGTTTTCACTGTACACCTATTGGACGACTTTGTAACAATATTTATACATTTTTTCCCTAAAAATTCTCATTCTAGAAAAAAGTTCTTCATGTTATAAAGATTCTATTATACGACGGAAACACGAAGACAGTTAATCCGATTCGAAAGCTCATTTCTTCTTTCTCCGATTAAAATCATTGGCCTCTTAACGGGTTAATAGCAATTACTTAATCAATTCAAATGCATGTAAACATGCTAGCAGAAGTAGGATATGCTCGATGACAAATTCATTGAAACGCCAATGAGAATATAAACCAATTAATTTATTCCGAAACGTTTTAATATTCAGGAAAAGAAAATTCTCATTTATGTGTATTGTTTAAAAAATAAGCAATGATTGTTTTAAATGTAAACTGAATCAGAACTCTTAGTCTTCTATAAATAGAAACAAAGTTAAAATTCTGTCAACTTTGTCACTGATTCTTTAAATGACTTAGCTCGAAATAATTCTGATAATTCCAAGTTTTTAATTCAGTTATATGAATTTATTAAAAATCTACTCAATTAAATGAAAAAAATAGACTACACACAATTATTTTCAATGTTTTTTATTGAAACTTCTTCTCTATAACTGAAAAAGAAGTAAAGATGATAAAGACCAAGGGTAGACAATACAGCATTTGATTTTCAACTTGTATACATACTTAGAAAATGCATGCTATATGTATTTCTTTAAATTTATTGATTAAAATGTTTGGTTTTTATAAATCAGGAAATATATTTAAGCCAGACATCTGTTTAAAAGAAATTAAGTGCAATAGAAAACTATTTGGAATGCTAATTTAAAATTTTTACAAACAAATAAATTCACATGATTTGTTTGTAATTGTATGTATTAAAATTCATAACTTGTTCTTTATCTACAAAGACATTTGTAAATGGCAGTGCATACTGTGTAGTAATATTCCGAGACCTAAAAAAACAATATTATTTGATGGAATATGTAAGATCTACAACAGACATGACACAGGCTTGGAACAAAAAAAAGTTGAACTTCATAAATAATCAATTGTGCCAAAAATAAATACCGAGAAGCAAAATAAGTATGATTAATTGAACAATAAAATAAATAAATTTCTACAAAAAGTGCTTTAAATATTAAAAATATTGTAAAATTAATATATCAGAGAAAATTAAAAATGATAAAATCCGATGCCGAAAAAAGCTGAAATCCGCGTTTCGGCGGAAATGTGTCATATCTGCTACAAAACACATCTGACGGATAACGAAATGAAAACTTATTTGTGTCATTTTATGAGTTTTTCACAATCTTTTGTTTATCTTGACTTGTTTCATTTTTGTAAAGACGAAATTTTGTAATCGATTTTACACTCACTTCCTACTGCGACAGAGTTATGAAATTTGTAGATTTGAGTATTCTACAGAATTTCAAAACTCTACAGACTAATCTAATATTTTTAGAACTTAATTATCAGCTAATCGATTAATTAAATTTTGAATCCTCACTAGTGGCGTCACCAGATAGGGAATTTGAGAAAAACTGATTTCAAGCTTCCATAATTATTGTAATAACAAATTATAAATTAAGGTCTAAAGAATAGTTAAAATAAAAAAAATTCTACTTTTTGGTACGCTAATAAAAGTACGTTTTTTAACACGTTCACGCCGGCGCTGCGCTGCAATTGTCATTTCTCTCCCATGTGCGGTTACACTAAGAACGATTTCCTTTATTTGGCGCCAACGAACTGAATTGAAAAATGAAATTTTACCGCAATGATAACCATTGCTGCTCTTTATTTATTTATCATTATTGCTATCATGTTTTTGCCAGCACTTTGTTTGTAATTTTTTTTAAAAAATTGCATAGAAATAAATAAACAATTATGTTTAGAATAATGAATTATTATGTTTGTATTATCGAATTTATTACTGTTCAGCAACGGATTCCGAGACTACCACTTTGGGACGATTTTACACCAGAAAGGGATGTCAAGCAATGAGTCATATGAGCGCATTTCCGGAGTTCTCTGTTAGAACACCCTCAGTAAAATGTAAACATCACCCTTCCATTCTTCACTTTCCCCCTATTTTGATGAAAATGACTCCGCCCGGCGCATGCGCAAAAACGCGGAGGGTTTCCGAATCCGTTGCTAAACAATATATAAGTTGCGTTTATAATATTGAGTTGAAATAAACAAAATCTTACTTTTTCAATTAATATACGTTAAACTTCCATTATTTTAATTTTCAACTATATGGACATTTTTTCTAGTTACTAAACGAACTAAATTGCTGGTGGGAGGCACCGCCTGATGAAACATTCAAGTGCGAGCCACCGGTGGTACGCGCTGCCTGATGGGTCATATCAGTAGAAGTCACCGGCGGTACGCGCCGCCTGATGGGCCATATAAGTGGGAGCCACCGAGGGTACGCGCCGCCTGATGGGACATATCAGTGCGAGCCACCGGTGGTACGCGCTGCCTGATGGGACATATCAGTGTGAGTCACCGGTGGTACTCGTCGCCTGATGGGTCATATCAGTGCGAGCCACCGGTAGTGCGCACCGCCTGATGGGACATATCAGTGCGAGCCACCGGTGGTACGCGCCGGCACGAACGTATTAAAAACTGTTAACATTAAATTTATGAAATGTAATTTAGTGTTATTAACGTTTGACACGAAATCTCCTCGGGAGCGAACATTTTAATTTCGAACCGTGGTTGGATGACGAGGGAGACATCTGATCTTTCAACCCATTTCCTAATTTTCCTTCCTATACCAACGTGAGGACCATTGGAAGACGGCAAAATATTTAACGTGTATCAGGTCCACCACACACAAGACGAATCTTCGGTGGAATCCTGTTTCGAACCAGGGATATTCTTATCAGTGGCGTAGCTACGGGGGAACCAAGAGTGTACGAATGCTCTGGGCGCTAGTCTTGGCAGTCACCATGGAAATAAACCGTTAATACGTTTATGTCCTTTTTCAAAGCTAAATATGATAAGGGGGCGAAAATAAACATCATACCCCTGGCGCCACTTGCTCTCGCTACGCCACTGCCTCTGATTTAGAAGCCAAGACTCTGCCATTAGACCCCTATCTCTCAACCCCTGAATTTTTTTGAGTAATTCAAAAGTAAATTGCGCACTGGCGAAAAAGAACATTTTCTTAATGTCATATATTCGGAAATGATTCGAGTAAATGTGCAGAATACAGTCTTTTGGAAGTTAAATATTGCTCGACACATACCGATTATTTTATTTCTTTAAATATACAGTGAGATCTCTCGTAGCCGGCACCCAGTTAACCAGCAATATAAAAAGAAACGGTACTTTTGAAGGTATAAATTTAAACCCGAAATTTAGGCCTAAAAAATATGTTATGGATTAGTGAAGATCGAAATAGTAAGTGCAGCCTTAAGCGGATGTCTATTCTATTCCTATTACACGCTCTCTTGATGACAACGAAATACTCGAACATATTCTGGGAAAGGAGATGAAGAGGGAAAGGATGAAGATAAAAACGAAAAGCAGACAAAGAAATTTATTTGCAAGGAAGCAAACTTTCATAAAATTTCCCAAGAAGTGTTCATCTACCTCAGCACATGATGTTATGAAGCTTCACTATATACACAATGAATTTTTAAAATTTCGATGACAATCTTATAATCAGGTAAACATTCAAAGTTCATTCAACACATTAAGAAATGCATAATTTTCATGCCATAATATGTATTTCAACTTTATAATAATGCCCAATTTTGTTTTCCTGAAAAGTAAAATTACGTATATGTCTTTTGATTTTAAATAATCTATGCGATGGTCAATAATATTTATTTAATTGTGTCCTATAGATAAAAAAATATATTATTAACGGTCTTCACATGCTACAGTTTCGACAGATGGGATCCAAAAGCAGGAACAGGTAAGTTTTAGAGACGCAAATTCAATTATCCGGAAAAACTCTAATCCGGCCAGATTCCATTACTGCTGATTAAGAGAGATACTACTATACAGGGTGCGTCATAAATTCGTGCAAACTTCAAAAATTCATAAAAAAAGAAGTAATGCTCGGAAAAAATTTCGGTTTGCGCGAATAGGATCAGAGGGACATTGGATTTTCCCCCCATGTATATATATATAAAAAAAGATTCCTGAATTCAGTATCCCATTCAATGAAATATGGCTTTTTTGTGCCTTCAGTCCTTTCTCCGTGCGAAACTTTCGCGATGCAATAAATGTGGACTCGCCATTCTGACAGAAAAGTTTAACCACCAACACTCGATCTGGTAACGATAACATGCTGAAGGGATCGGATGGCGAATCCATTTCCAGCCAGGTGTTTTATTGCTAGCCTGATTTGCATAAAACTTCTCAGTATGACGTGTAGCGCCCTCTTTTAGTTACTTTTGGAATCATTTTTTATACATGGAAAAAAAAAAAAAAATCCAGTGTCCCTCTGATCATATTCGCGCAAACCGAAATTATTTCCGAGCATTCTTCTATTATTCTGAACTAGCTGTCATGCCCGGCGTTGCTCGGGATTAAAACACTTTTATGTCTGATATTTTTAATGAAAAATCTAATTTTGTATAGAAAATTATAATACAAAAAATCCGTTATCGTCTGAAACGTTTTTATTTTAAATTTCGTTCATAAATAGTGAAGTATAAGAAGGATTTTGACGAATGATTTGGATCAATTTATTAAATAGTTAAATTTTCATTAATAAAAAGCGTCAAAATAAACCAGATCAATAGTTGTTCCCGATATAAATTATGAAGCTTTTGCTTTTAAACTTTTCTTGAGTATTCTTCCAGAATTTTGTTTATAAATTCTAGCAACAGCTCTTCATCATACGTATTCTTGTTCTTTAACGATAAAAAATATACTGCTATAAATTGTGAATTTTATACACAATTGAATTTTATTTAAAATTATTGAAATAAGAGCAACAATTTTGAACGCAAATGAAATTTGTATCACTGAAAAGCTATTTTTTAAACTTTAATATAGTATAAAAATAGTTGTTGTAACATAACACTTTCGAAATTTATCACAAAAAACGCAAAATCTTGCTAAATTTTTAATTAAAAAAATTTAATTAACTTTTGAGCCTTTTAAAATTGACAGTGATCTTTCACTTCTTTTTAAAATACTTGTACAAATAAAAAGAAATTTGTTCAAAGACTCACCGTTGCCTAGCAACGAAGTATCATTAAATTTCCTTTATTTAAGAATCGTCTGCTGTAATAATTTATTTATTAAATTTTGAAAAATTAATAAAAGTTGAAGGAAACATTTCACAGATATAAAATAGGCATCATTGAAAAGGTAAAATTTTGAACTTTAAGATGGTATAAAAATATTTTTGGGGGGATAATTTGCTCCGAAGTTAATACGAAAAAATTTAAAAAAATGTTCGGTTAATTTCGAATTAACTGACTGTTCAATTAACTTTCGGACTTCGAAAAGTTGACAAAAATCTTCCTCTTGTCTTAAATAATAAGTGTGCAAAGTGTGGCTGAAATTGCTGCAGTAGTTTAGTAGGAGATGTGAGACATACCCACAATGACTTTTATTTATATTAAGATTTTTGAAATTTGCACGAATTTATGACGCACCGGGTATATGAATTTAAGTAAAGTTTAAAAGTATTTAATAATTCATTGAACGGAGTATTACGCTTTCCTTATCCGTCAGATTTTGATATCGTTCAATATAAATTACATACTACAGAAATTCTTTGGATTCTTTTGGTAGTTAATCTGTATAAGAAATTAAAAATTATAAATTCAAGCATTCTAGCAATAATATTCTTAAATTATACGAAGTGCTGCCCAAAAGTTTCCAGATAATCACACTGTCTAAAACTCTGTAGATATTATGATCTTCCGTAACAGGGGGTTTCTGTGAATGAGACGATTCAGTATTTCGATTTATTATGAACATTCTGTGTTTTTAAAATCTTTGTAGTATAGGTTTAAAGTATTTTAGTAGCCATCTTAAGTTTAACCCTTTGACATACAATTTTATTTCACCTCTTAACTAGATGCCATCACTAATTTGGGATATTTTTTTATTATTTCAATCTATTTAAGATAGTAAGGGATACATGTGACATTTAAGCGTGTCCAGGTGATTTTTGTGTTTAAAATTAATTTTTGCGTTGACTTAAATATGGATTTGAATAGCAAAATGTTTATAATTCGATGCTAGAAGTCAGAGACGTCATTTTATGTTAAAGGGTTATTGTAAATAATTCCCTTAGAATGAATAAGTTATTTCTACTGAATGAAGGATGACTTAGTGAATGCAAGACGAGTTTCGCCAAGTATTTTTAAATGTCTTAAGCTTTTAAATTAGAAGAAAGCATTCATTGATGATCATAAATATTATGGATCACAGTACGTTGAATAATATTTCTGATTCGGCTCAAAAATACATAATTATGACTAATCACTATGTCTTTTGTATTTCAACTTCGTTTATTAGAATATTTCTAAACAGAAAATCTAGTTATTTTGAAATACAATCCAAATTTGTTAAAAGAGAGGGAGAAAAAAAAATATTCTGAAAGAGATTAAAGTCAAAACTATTAAAAAAATTTAAGAAAATTATATTTCAATTTAGCTTACGAACTTCCTTTGAAACAGATGATGTCTACAAGCGTTTGAAGAATGTTCGGTAACACAACAAAAAACAGTGTAAGCTTTTGAATATTTTTGTACTTCTGAGATGAGTATGCTTGTAAGGAAAAAACACAATCTTTTCAAACAATTGAATATCCTTGATCAAATTGTTGTTACAAACTTTAAAGCACTTTGAGCCAAATGGAGTTTGCAATATTTACGGAATAAATTGCTCTGGAAACTTTTGTCCAGCATCCCATGATTCTTAATAACACACTCTTTGCAAAATTTTGTTTAATGTAAAAGTTTAAAAACCAACATGAACACTGCTTCTAAATTGCAACTAAGTACTATACTTTGCATTTCAATTTTTCTGAGCAAAAACTAAATTTTTATCTAAAAAAGTTTAATGTGTGTGAAGAAACAACAGAAGGAGTCCATAAATTATTTATTGATTAAAAAATTCCATTAAATATAATTTTAAAATGTACGTGGAAACTATTTATACTGATAGACATCTTAGTCGGGGTTTAATCTTCTTGTATGGCAATCTATGTTGTAAATCATTTTATACAATAAAAAAATCTTTGAAATATTGAATAAGACCCAATAAAAACTTTTAGCTACAAATCTTTTTCGCATTTTTTGTAAGAACTCTTTATTCAGTGAATAATTTCAGGGGATTCGTATAAATTAGCACATCAGTAGTTGCTCGGAATACATTGAAATACTGCTTTTCAACTAGGCTACCGAATTTTTCGCCGTAAAAATAATACTAAAAAAAGTGGTCATGATGTTGCCATACACGAAAATGAAACTTTTTGTTCAAAGGTATCTACTGATATAAAAAGATTTCACATACTTTTTAAAATTATGCTTTTATGGAGTTTCTTAACCCAGTTAAAAACCTTTCCAGGGGCACAATCGACTGTTTTTTCTTCTTGAAAATGAAATTTATTCGTGCATAAATCCATGAGAAAAGAATATTAGATCTCGTGCTGCCATTTGTTTTCTTTATTAGATACTAGAAAATGCATTTTAAATGGTCGACCGCCATAAAACCACTTCCTTCTGAAAAAGTTCCTGGGAAAGGTGGTTTTAAAAGCAACCAGAGCCCCTGTAAGGGATAATTTATGGACACACTTTATATTCAAGGCAAAACTGATGGTATATCGTATTTAGATTTGCACACTGACTAGTAAAAATAACTTTCACAGTTTAAATTAGATAAAATCGAGTAAATGATGGGAACATTTCAGTCGAATTAAAAATGATTAGGTACCTTTGTAAGAAGAAATAATGTAACAGTCAAGCTATCAGTATATAATGAGTACTATTACTTGTCTACAGCGATATGCTCTGATACTAGCATCAGAACGTAACAGACATTTTATGATAAACACACAAGTAAACTATTGATTGTATGAAAACTATGAATTACATTGTACTTTAAAACAACGGTGCAATGAAGTCGCTTGGAAAACTGCATCGTTCAAACAAAATAAAAACATATATACATGATAAAAATATATACACTCAACTTTTATAAATATCAATCACATAATAAAACGTAAACATACATGAACGACCATTTATGAATTGGTGTTTGTAAAATATGCATATCACATAAATGAATCAGCGTAAAGATTTTGATAAACAGTGTAAAAAAAGCGACTAGAAATGCCCGTGACCAAAAGAAAAGAAAACTTGTAGCAAATTTCTTTAAGAAATTATATTTACTTATTTCTATATGAACTTCTTAAACAAAGTATAGTAACAATTTCAACAACAGAGACGTCTTTCAAAATCTTCAACACCAATAAGTAAAAAAAATTAAGAAATCCAATCTTCATTTGAAAAATATCATAGAAATTTGTCAAATAAATTTTCATTTTTCATTTCAATTAAATATTCAGTCATATCTTCTATTTTCTTAATCTTTTTGCTGCTGCCTGCCTTTTGTTTAATAGTGGATGCGTATTCAACATCTCTTCTCCTGATTTAAAAAAGTTTTATTAATTACCAAATTTATATTTACCAAATATAAATTTGGTAAATATTTTATTATATTTACCAAATAATTGCATTAAATTAAATTTTTTATTCTTGTAATTAATTAATGTCTCATTTTCTAATTCTGTTTCCATTTGTGTATGAATATTTCGAGTGATGATAAATATTTTATGACCAAAAATGCTACGAATAGCAATTCGGTTTTTAAAATGAATTAGCTAAAAATTAATTAAATGTGGCGTGCAGAATCAACTAGGCAAACCCACAAATTTTGTTAAACTGAACTAAGCATCACATTGAAATGGAAAACATGTTTTCTTTCAAAACCAGAGTGGTTTAATCGATTTTTAGCTCCCCTACACTAGATAGCAGACATTGTCAATAGGTTCACTTTCAATGTTTTTAAAACACGATACACAGCTCAGCTTCCCAGTAGCACAATATTGTATGACAGTGAACAATATTCATAATATTCTACAATATTATATAATATCGAGCAACATTGTACAATATCGTGAGACATGCTGTGCTACCTGATTTAGAGAATATGGTGGGTGGATCCATATTGGTTCCCAACGCCTCAACTGAACTTGGAATCTAATGCAATCAAAACTAGACTTGAGATTGCAGCTTTCACATAGAGAGAATTGGGAAAAAAGTGATTACAATGAAATGCACTATCAAGTATAACTTTCTGCACATCCTTTTTATAATTTAGCGAATTAATACACAAGGATGGGAAAACAGACGCATTTTACCACAGATTTCAAGGATGTAGCACAGAGGTTCCCAACCTGTGGCACGCGTACCCCGGGGGGTACGCGATGGACCATTTGGGGGTATGCGAACTCAAATTCGGTAATGGAAGACACAAGAAAACATAAGGGATTTAAATGTTACAGAATTTTGTATCCCCAAGTTCGCGTAAAAAGCAAAAGTGAAAGTAGTGCAAGTCCTAAACCTACCCTCAAAATAGGGAAAAAAGAAAGCAAAAGGAAGTGTAATTTTTAGCTATCCTTATAAGTTAATGCGAAATTATTACAATACTGATTTCATCTGTTTTGCAGTTGAACTAATACTATTGTAACCAGCGGGAGTGTTCTCCCCTAAACTTTCTTGTATACTTCCCCAAAAAGGTGTCGTTTCTCATTCGCCCGCGTGGATAAAAAAATTCGAACCTACTGTTATCCAGAATCCAATGACTATCAGAAGGTTTTTCATTATAGTGATTGAAAAATATCTAGGTAAAGAATCCAATTCAAAGAGATGCGTACCGATTAAAACGCATCTATCGCACACTGCTAGGTTTCACTCTTGACGTCTCAAGGACAAACTGACGTAATTCGCTCCTTTCGCGTGCACAGAAGATTGCTTCCAGTACGCATGCGCGTGGAGATAATGGCTTGGTTTCAATATCAAATTATACAGACCGACAGACAGTCAACCCTTTGATGGATTTGGCCCAAAATTTTATACGGACCTACATTCATGACGATAAAACTGTGTACCAAATTTTATCCATCTAGCTATTCAAGTTTTTGAGTTATAGTGTTCACATGACTTCGGGCATACAAACAGACTTCCCCTTGACGGATTTTGTCCAAAATTTGATAGAAACCTACATATTATGTATAAAGATCACATACCAAATTTCATCCCTGTAGCTCTAATAGTTTTCGAGTTATCGTGTTCACAGACAGACATAATTCTAAAATTGTGTTTTTCGGAATCAGAGGGATCTAAAACGTGGAGATTCGTCAAAATCTGGAGTTCGAATTTTTTGACGATTACAATATTTTCTCTTTTTATACTTCGTATACGAGAAAGTAAAAATGGAATAAAATGGCAAATAAGTCCTGCAAATGTTATAAATTCCAGTCATTTAACTCTTAAGATTACCTAGTCCTTTAACATTATTGATATAAACTTCAGTGTAGGGGGGAATATGAATGTAGGGGGTACGCGAAAACAAAAAGACTAATCAAAGGGTACGCGAGGGGGAAAAGGTTGGGAACCCTGATGTAGCACATGGATTGAACTAACATCAAATGAACATCGACATGCACTAGAGAAAGCTCCACCTTTGGTAACTGACAGAATACCGCGGTAGAGATGACAGAAATATAATAACACTTATGAACACAAATCACGGAACCGTGGCGTTAAAGCCACAGTATTTACAAATTTTCTCATCCATCGGGCATGTTCAAACGAGAGTCGAGAGTTCCACGGCCCTTTGCGCAGAGCAGTCCAAGCCGAGCTGACTGAGTCTACTTTGCTGCAGTTCCTTGCACGCTCTTGTCTTTTCCCATTGCCACAGATACACGTTATGAACACTTGCCACGCCACAAAACACGATTCCAAGTCCTATGACGATACTTGTGGCCATCGCGGGGACTTCGTTGAAGTGGATGAAAGTGAACAGAATTATACCTGAAAGACAAGAATCAAATTAGTTCGATATTGTAAGTATTACTGAACACATTACCTGAATATCGTTACAAAAATGTAATGTCGCTTTCCTGCCTTGTTAGTCTTATGGTTGGGAAGAGAGTTTCACAGGGGTAAGTATGGAATGGCCGGCAGCGGCCAGGCCTGGACACCTGACCTTCCGAATCCGCGACCAATCGAAGATTTCCGAAAATGCGATCATTTTCACGATATCTTCATTAGGAGAGAAGATACACAGAATGTACTGGATGATTCCATGTGACGTCACGACCAGTCGAACTAGAGTATATAAACGGAGGCAACTGAAAGGAGGGACGACTTTGGACTTTCGTCTCCAGTGCGAGCTGGAAAGCCGGTGAGCTGAGCGCTATTGAAAGTGCTGTTACTGTCCTTATTAGTGATTTGTTGACTGTTTGTGTTGCAAAATCTGAAAGTGGTGTTACTGTTATTACTACTGGATTTTTGTCTGTTTGCGTTACTAATCTGTATAAGAGATATTGTTCCTGTTACCTGTGTTACGTATTTTTCCTGAATATTTGGGAAAAAAGCGTCATTCTTCATTGGACTGTTTTCATGTACACCCACAGGACATTTTTTGTAACAATATACATTACATTGGAATTTGGCTAATCCGAAGGTGATGGGATAACAATAAAAATCAAACATCCAAAAAATTCGAATTAAAAACTAAGTCTAAACATGTGTACAGCAAGAGAAAACGACAATTTTTAAGGTAAAAATGGCAGAGAAGATTAATTTTTCATATTTAAAAATCTTAATAAATACTCTCGTGGGCATCGTTTAAGGGTTTAGTAAACTATCCAAATTAGAGTAAAAGTTATTTATTTTAGGTTTACGTTACACGCAGACAGTTTACACAAAATAAATTCAGAAACGGAACAAACATAAAGATAATTGTTCATCCTACGCATCGCGTTCCATCGCTTGGTCTCAACTGAAGTTCAAAACTTCAGAGGGTGCTGCCTCTGATGTCAGTTACGGTTAACGTTACGAGAACACTACATGATAAATAAGTAAATAATTTTAATAATTTCAATTAAAAAATCTAATAATTTTAAAAATAGTGATCTTAATGAATAAGTAATAGATAAGCATAAATAATAAGTAATAAATAAGCATAAATAATACGTAATAAATAAGCATAAATAATGAGTAATAAATAAGCTGCATATAACACTTTGAAGACAACAGTTGTACAATAACTTTAAAATAAAAAGTACGGTTTACATCTAACATGTTCAAAGATTTTTAAACAAGTGAGATTTTTTTAATTGCTGTTTTTGATTGGATATATTTTCGTATTAAATAAAACAGACATGGTGGCCAAAAGGTGCAGACATATTTAACTAAGACAATTCATAAATAAAAACAATTTTCTACACTTTTTAGTGTGGGGGGTTGCAGGCCCTTACCCCCCGGATTCGCCACTGAAAAAAGTAATAGCCTGAAGCCTATAAAGAAGTGTCAAGAACTGTGTTCACCATAGAAACCAAGCAAAATATTGTTTTATTGTTATTATATAAAAATACACACAGTAAAATTTTAACAATTTGTTTTTTTGGGGTGTCTCCAAAACGAACGAATCAAATTTTCTAAAAAGTATAGTAAATCAATGATCGGTTAAGGAGCTATTCGAGTACCGAATAGTTCGTCTTTGAACAGATTAGGTTTGTTAGCAGATCATCAACTATACATGAAGACGCATTTGAGCTAAGAAAATAGTACTCACCTGTAAAAAAAAGAGGTATTGATAAAAAGAACCCTCCAATAGCCAAAATGCGAGTGTGGGCACTCCTTTTCAAAAATTTGTGAGTTCTGTAAGAAAAAAAGAACCATGAAACCACGAGAAATTTATTTTTAAACACAAATCAGAAGCAATTTTAACTTGGGACTACGTTCCTCCCATTGGGGTCTCAGGAAGGAATTTGATTCACACGCCAAAACGCCACAGAAAACGTTGTATGGGAGATCCTCTATATCTCGGTAACTACATATGTTAAAAATATAACTAATGTCTTATTTTAGAGATAAAGGATAACAGCAGAAGTTACAAAAATATATGAAATTATGTATGTTACTTTTCATATCATCGACCGATCCTACACAGAATTGTAACATATCCACGCACAATTGAAGAATTCAAGACATAAGAATTGACATTGAAATATATTTTAATAAGAAATTAAACAATTTTCATTGTAACCCTAGTTTCATTTTATTTCGCCAATTTTTCATACATTAGCATTTCAGAGAAACAAAAGAGAATTGAGAGTAACAAAGAGAAAACGAGAAACAAAACAGTCACAAGAGTAAAGTAGCCCTACGCCTTTAACATCAGCGGCTGTTTGAAAAAGACAGCCTCCCGTCATTTTTTTTTGAATAAAAATGAAAAAATGATACAAAATAAATGCCAAATTCACATAGCAAGCAATATTTCAAAGTATGGTACCAGCCAGCTCTTGAGCAATTAAGTTTATTACATTTATAAAACTCATTCAAATAATTAAAACCCTAATACGGTCACACTGTTACACCAAAGATGAATTTAGCAAAGGAGAACCATCACTACAATGCTTTGTTAACCACTTTTTTTCGGATTGTGGTAACAAAGGAGAGGATATATCTGACATTCGCTGAGAAGTGTAATTTTTTTAGAAAACTACATTTTTTAAGAAAGTAATTTTCTGACAATAATGTTCGAATTAATGGAACTTGAATTTACGTAAAATGGCGAATCAAACTTTTTAACAATGAAATGACACAAGAACTAAGGATAAAACCTACCGGTTTAAATCGAAAACAGGTTTTTTTTGTTTCGGTTAACAGGTGTTTTTCGGTTATTTTTTTGCCCGGTTTAAACCGGTTTTTTTTTTAAATCCAAAAACCGGGGGAAAAACCTGGCAAAATCAGCTATCAAAAGATAGGCTCGATTTTAGGTTCGAGTTATGAAGTTTTGAATTTCATCATCTTAGGCCAATAAACGGCCACCGCTTCCTCGAGGCGGACATTGAGATGCTCTAAAATAGTCATAGTCAATCTTTCAGAACTCGATAAGTTTTGGTCGCAGAAGAGTGGAACAATTTGTTCAAAATTTCAGTGTGATAAAATTATTTTAATAAATATGATAAATAGGAGCGAGAGACTGTATAAAAATTTAGACATAGTTTTTTTTATTATTATACATATAGACGCAAACAACACAAAATACGATTATTTACGTCTGTACTCTCTAATTTCTTTTTTTATCTGTCTACAATACTTAATACAATTCTTAAAATTTTGTCTAAAATACTTACTTATTGTATTAATTACTCATTTATTATTATTACTTATTGTATTAATTACTTATTTATAATCATTACTTATTGCATTCATTAATTATTGTATTAATACTTACTTATTGCATATTATTATTAATAAAAAACTCTGCCCACAAACGTTGCTTTTAAAAAAAAAATAATCGAAAACCGGTTTTTCAATAAGAGGTTATTTTGAACGGTTTTAACCGCCAGGTTAAACCGGAGGTGAAAAAATCGATTTAACCGAAAACCGGTTTTTTTTGGCAATAACCTCCATTCCTAATAAGAACTTTAAGCTTGACTTTTAAGATGACTTTTTTTTACAAATCTACATATCATTTAAAAGCATACACCTGAGGAAAAATGTTTGATGATCTTTTTCAATGAACCGCGAAGCAATTCAATGAATGCGACAACTTTCTAATGAAACTAATGTACGAAAAATATTTATACTATAAAATATTTCGTATTAGAACAAATTATTATAAATAGTCCGCATCACATAATCGATGCATAAAGCATCTTGAAGACAAAATATTTGGTGATAATTTATTTGAAATATATCACTTTCGAAGCTATCATAAGTAATGTCATTTTATAGCATTTATATTTCAGAATTATTTCCAGACTACAATATCTAAGCGGAATAGTCTATGAACTCATTCGCAATGACTTTGTTATTACTTTCTGACTTCCAATTATGTACCACTCGAGAATACAAGACGAACACTCAATAACATCATTGCTCTACACGCGAATCAGGAATATCACCTGTATTTGGAAAATACTTTTTGTTCTCCCTCGTGCCTTTTTTTTGTGCAGTATTTTGTCAGCTGCGCCATAAACTAATCCACATCCTCTTGTATATATAAATATCGTTACTTTTAGAAGCTACTAGTGTTTTTTTTGTTTTTGTTTTTGTACTTACTTATTTCTAAGTAGCTACATTCAAAGAATGAAACCTGAATATTATTAACCTATAAATGAAGTTGATTAAATGCTACAGTTTTGGAATCACAGAATATAATAGACGTTTCCATCTAATCTTGACCGAAATAATTCCTCTTATAATGTAGATCAGTGGTTCCCAACCTTTTTGGTTGTGCTGACCACCTGTTGTGTAAAAATTATTTTGAGGCCCACTAACTAAATATACAAGTAAAAATATGCGAAGACATAAATTTATATATATATTATACGAATGTTTTTATTAAAAAAATAACTTTTTAATTTTAAACATGATTAATCACTGAAAACTTGACTAATTACTGACTTTATTAATACTGAAAACTTGACTAATTACTGACTTTATTAATACTGAAAACTTGATTAATTACTGACTTTATTAATACTGAAAACTTTACTAATTACTGACATATTACACGCATAGGTCAGTAATTAGTAAAGTTTACCGTAAAAAGATTAAACATATATTGTTTTATAAGGCAAAAAACGAGTTAAGACTCTTTTTAGTTCTACTGACCTCGACTCTTTACTAGAGTTCGACGGCCCACTTTTGGGCCGTGGCCCATAGGTTGGCAACCGCTGCTGTAGATTATATCTGTGTACAATAAAAATAATACACGGCAAAAAATTTTCGACTAGAATTTTTAGTCCATATAAAAAAACCACAAATATACAGACAAAAGTATTCATACAGCGGTTTGTAATTTACATATCTTTGCTGTCTTTCACAGTGAAATGTTGTACTGCAAAAAAATTCTCATTAAACTACTTATAATTTTTATTAAAACTGACATAACTATGTCATTTGAATCAAAAACAGAATTATTACCGAATGCAAGATGAGGAAAAAATGCTCATGCACTGATGAGAAAATAGAATTTTATAAACTAAAAAATAATTCCAATATTAGCTTTAAATTCTAATTTCATCTAAAACTTCTATCTAAGTTCATGATTTAAATCCTCTGTAGAAACTTTAGTTTATGTAATTAATACAATATTGTATTAATTGCAATATTGAACATTTGTGCAATAATAACGATATTGAGTAATAATTATAGAGAAACTTTATAAAAGGAGTAAGTCTAATAATGAAATTTCAGCATTAAAGGAACTCTTATCCAGAAATCAGAAATATTGTTGTAACAATTCACAGCAGAATCCTTTGTATTGTCGAAACATTCCAAGGACCTGGGTTACTTATTATTATATAGAAGAAAAAAAAAAGGGATTATAATTGAAACATACCTTTAAATTGGAGAAATGTTACGAGAAATAACATTAAAAAATTCTGTTAGAGTTAATATCTCAATTTCGGAACAATTATTATAAAAATACTGTTTGCAGAAAGTGAGAAGAATCCATTATCGCATCGGAAATCAGAAATAAATACCTCGGTTAAGAAGCTCTTCGCGAATGAAAAAAAAAGTATTAATACTCGTAGATTACACTTTGTTATTATAGTCGGAGTGTGTTTAGTCCTAAAATGAAAGTACATTCAGAAAAAAAGGGAAAAGGCAAAAGGAATATGTTTTATATTTAAGGACGAATTTAGATTAAGTAAAATCCATCACAGAATGCGTCAACGATAGAAGAAATTTTGAAACATGGTGATATATAGGGTGCTCACTCTAAACGCCGAACCGTCCAACAGCTAATTTCTAAACCGTTAATGATAAGCATATTTTTCCAATTGAGAAAATGCTTTAATTTAAGTAAATAATTATATTTTATGCTTTTTGAATAGATAAAAGTTTAGCTGAAAAAATTACGAAGTGTAAATTTTTATATAGTCCTATAAGTCATAATCAATAAAATATTCTTGACGTAACCACTCTCCTGCGACTAAATCTGATCGAGTTACGAAGCATCGAATATCGCTGTTTTAGACGAAATTAGATCATTTCAATCACCCCCCCCCCCGGGGGGCAGGTTCATTTTTTAAAACCAAACAGAAGTAGAGTTTGCTCGTCGCGGCCGCTGATTAGTTAAAGCTCCATAACTCGATTGGTTAACCTGGAGTTTACGGTACACACTTACTTCGTTCCTCTCAGGATCGCCAACTCTTTGCCGCCAAGAACGGCGATGAGAGAACATTTGTTTTGGATGCGTCTAGATGTTTTTAACGAGTGGCAAGCGCGCAAATTGATCTTTTCATCGGTGTTTTGCGCAGCAGGCTATATTGCGCCATTCTTCAATTGGACTGTTTTGTTCAACTCTTCGATGTGATTGGTCGATTCATTCGAATTTGAATAAAACTTCGTTTGGAATTCTGCGAATTGAATATCGGTTCAGTACCGTGAATGTTATTCTGTGTGTTTCGTTTCTCAATGAATAAGAGAAGCTACGAGTATTCCGCTATGCTGAAAGCGAAGCCGCTGATGTCTTTTTAAAAAAATTTGCCCGGTTCATGTTTGAAATGCTGCAGGCATTGCGTACTCAATCTCTCCTTTTCAGGTGGCGCATGCGCAAGAGAGCAATAAAAATCCCACTGCACATCCAAAACAGTATTTGGCGACGGCAAATGAAATTGCGCCAAGAAAAATTGGCGAGAAACAGGTGTGTACCGTAAACTCCAGGTTTACCACTCGATCAATTTTAGTTGCAGACGAATGGAACTTTTTAAAAATTTAAAATGTTAGTACGTCAAGAGTATTTTACTAAACATTGACTAATAGGATCAAACGACTATATAAAAATTTAAACTTCGTAATTTTTCAGCAGTACATTTATTGATTCAAACAGCATAAACATAATTCATTACGTCATTTACAGCATTTTTCCAATTGGAAGTATATGCCAATCTCTAACGATTTAAAAATTAGCTACTGAGCCCAGTGGCGAATCTAGGATTCCGGTCTTGGGGAGGGAGGGGGGGGCTGAGGTCATAAAATCTTTGTATCGTCGTGATGAATGTCAAACCTCAAGGCTAAAGTAAACCAAAACTCTGTAATTTTACAGACTTTACTCACCTGACAATAAAAATCATAAAGAACAATACAATGCTTTCGATAATTTAATATGGTACTTACGTATTAACGCCACCGAGGCTACAGATTGGCGGTAATGCGCCAATAAAGAGCAATCTTGTTTACAAAAACCGCCAAATTGGCGGCACTTAAAAACCGCCAAATTGGCGTTAATACGTAAATACAAAAACCGCCAAATCTGTAGCCTCGGTGGCGTTAATATGTAAGTACCTTTAATAGAAATTACGATGAAATAATTAGCCAAAAAATGTCTTCGACCGCGTCAAAGCTACAAGTACAAGTGGAATGACTACAAAAGCAGCAAAAGTTTCGAGCCTTTCAAGCTAGAAAGCAATGTTGAAACGTTTTTATTATTTTTTTAAAGAGAGAAATTAAGAAAAAACATTTGTAATGATGTTAAATTAAATCAAAAATTCTGGCTTGGCTCTAGGGGGGGCTGTAGGCCGATAGGCCCCCCCCCCTGGATTCGCCACTGATTGAGCCACATTTAGAGTGGGCACCCGTGATCTAATATGCATAACTATTTCGCTTTCTGAAAAATTTAATTTTGATTGAAATGTTGGGGATAAAATCATGAATTTCGACATTATGAAGTATAATTTAAAAGGAAAAGCAGAAATATTTATGACTAAAATAAGATAAGCTACAGACTGCTAAAATTATTCATGTTTAGATCTTGATTTTTATCTTGGAATGTTTAATTCAAAGCATTTTACAGTCACTAGATATGCATCACATGGAACAACGAAAGAATTCGAAAATATCTCCTTGAGAAAGTGAAGCCACGAAAATAATGAGATATTGATCCAAAAACTAATCGTAAAATCCTGTGAGTAGTATGCTTTTGTCCATGATTGTACGTGTATAATTTTTAGATTTCGAGCAATTGCGTATAAAGCAACTATATTATATTAAAAAGGTCGAAATTCAATTTATTTAACATTATAAATCTGTGATATGTGTTGAAAATATTAAAAAAACCCACAATAATAAAGCATTGTCAAATGAATTTCTAAGAATAAATTCCATTAGGGATAACAATTATCTTGTTCTAATACCACAGGCAATTTCACAAAGAGGACAATGTTTGAGATTTTGCAGGAAAATGCACTGAATTATTTACATGTTTTATTTTAACAAAACAACAAAGGTAAGCAAACTAAAGACATAAATCCTCCCTATCTTCATATCTCGCTGTACTTTCATTTTAAAATTTTCAGCCGCTAACATTATCATCAAAATTTGTATTTCTACATGCATATAGTATGTTATTCAATTAAATTCACCTATTCATGTGAAAATTTGTTTAAAAAAATAATCTTTAAGTTTTTAATGAAAATATCCAGCCGAGTCATGTATTTGTTGAAACATAATAATAGACACTTATGAAAAATGAAATGATCAAAAATATCGAACAGTGTTCACTTTTATAATAAAAATATTTATGAAATACTATTCTTGAATTATATCTCTGAGAGATAAAAAGGTTTAGGGATTTTTAGCAACAAAGACTTATTTCCTAATTCAAAAAATATTTATTCCAAAATTCGTTTCAATCTGCTTAAAAATTAAGCAAAATTGCCATCAGTAGATGGATCAGGAAAACTGCCGATCCAATTCGGTCAAGACAAAAAGAAAAGAAAAAAATGGCGTCCTCCTAGAAGGACGACTTGTAGTGTCATATAAAGATGCAGCCGAGAAATTAGGCAATGTTTCTTTTTTAATTTAGTTTATTAATGACACACAGGACTAGCACGACATAAATAGACAAACACACAAATACATTTAACATAAAGATAAGAAAATATACTTTACAAATCTCATTATTTCGAGTCATGGCCACACAAAAATCCCATCACACACTTCATTCTCAAAAAACAACCAGCTTCACTCCCGACCGTCTACCAACTAAAACTTTATAAAAAAAAGTCTTGTGCCGCGCCATCTACTGCAGGCAACAGCAACTATACTATCAAGTTCCTTACAGGTTATATTATTTTTTCCATGAAATACTATTGCCATGAATAATAAAGAATTTATTTCTGGAATTCTACGATGTCTCTCAGACCTTTTAAAGAACGTCGAGGTAAGTACATTCTTTAGAAAAAAAAGGTGGAAACAGTCTGCCGAAGAACAGCTGTCGTGAAGTATTCTGCTTTGCTTAGAAGTGAGAATAATTTGCGATCACGCATTTGCAGAAAAAGTTTCATTTAAACTATGAGACGGTTAATAAACAGTTCACGAGGCAAGGATAACAACCCTTTTTTTCGTGCAACTGTTTCAAAGTTATTAATGGAATTTCGAAAGAGATTATTATCAGTTAGCGGAGTAACAAAGTATTACATTGTATGTATACTTGAGATCTTCATCTATAGATTAAGAAGAAAGTGGGAATTCAATATGAGTTAAAGTTTTCTCAGTTGAAGAGTATTTTCTTTTTAATCTATTGTGTTTCTATTTTTAATTTTAGTTTTAGCGATATCGGAAAAAAAATGACGAAAATAAAGCCAGTTTTACTTAATTCGAATTTTTGGGTCATTCAAACTTTTTTGTGGCCCCTTCAGCTTCGAATTTTCTAAGCTTCATTTCTTCTAACTTATTTTCTTCATGATAGAATTATCTCAAATTTAATTTTTATTTAAGAATATTGCCGCATTTAGGGAAAATTTATCTAGTTTTGTCTATCAACACTAAATTTATTTGTTTAATTCCTTCTTCGTGGGGTAACATTTTCTGTTTCTATATTTTATTAATTTTCATTAAGTTATTGTTAATAATATTCATAATTACACACCACTTTACTGGCAATAGTTTACAAAATTTATCCTTTCAGAAACTTCCAGAAGCTTCTATGACATCATAAATATAAGTGCGTGCTTTAATTCTTTCATTTATTATTATTCAAGCTTCAGGGTTAGCGTTTGTTATGAGCTTTTGTTAATTAACCTGCTTAGTTTGAACAGTGCAATTCTACACCTGGCAACAGTGCCACTCTCTGGATTTTGTGCCCCCAGGTGAAAAAAAAATGCATAAATAAATGAAATCTTTAATTATAATGCAATAGAACTTCTGCAATTCAAAATTTTTTAATTCCAATTTGTCTATACTTCGAACTTTTCTCTGGCCCCTTGAATATCTTATTAACATAACGTTAAAATATCGTCTAAAATTAAAAATTGCACAAAAAAATTGCTTTGATTTCTAAACTGTTTCCGTTCGTTAAATAAGTTTTCACATCTACACATAATTTTTATTGTACAATTATTGTATTCAAAACTCATTTCTACATAGAGTTTTTTTTAATCCGGATTTTTGGATAATCCGAACTTTTTTTGTGGTCCTTTCAGCTTCGAATTATCCAACTTTCGCTGTACAAGAAAGAAGCATACAAAAGATGCATTCTAATTAAATAGCAACGCACTAATATTAAAATAAAAAAATAATTAACCTTATTTTCCTTGTCTTAATTTCAGTGGTGTAGTCGCAAAATAAGCAGTGCTGGGATGTTCTAATCTGAGTGAGAAAAATCGCACTGTTTTAACCACTTAACTGAATAGTTTTCTTTGCTATCTAATAAGATGACCCCTTCTGTTTTGGAAAGGGGCTGTCGTTTTTATTCATCTAAGAAGGCATAGGATACTTAAGATGTTTATGTATCCTACATATTTTTTGTGTCAAATTATAAAGCTAATTAATGATTCAATTTTAATTTATAAGACTAAAATTTCGATAATTCGATGCACGAGTATTCTCGGGCTGTTAAGTTAAGCGGTTAAGGAAGTTTTCACAATTTTTTGTTATTGATCTCTCGTAAAACCAGCGGGAGTTGCCTCCCTAAACTTTCTCGTATACTTTCCAAAAAGATGTCACTTCCCCTCAACCCCGCGCGGATAAAAAATTCGAATCTACTGTAACCCAGAATGCAATGAATACCCACGAGTTTCCTTTGGCGCGCGCCAAGATCACGAGTATCGTCAAGGCGCAAAATGTCCTTGCGTCATAGTAAGAAAATTGAATACGCAATTTGAACGCCTTTATTTTAACCGATTGAAACAAAAATTGGACACAAATATACAATTAAGGTTAGAAGTCCACATATCGAATTTCATTTATTTAAGTCGTTGTGTTAAGGCGTTATTGTGTTCAGAAGTATGAGATTACACAGACCGACACAGTCAACCCTTCGACGGATTTGCCCCAAAATTTCACATGGACCAACATTCCTGATGATAAAACTGTGTACCAAATTTTATCCATTTAGCTATTTAAGTTTTTGAGTTATAGTGTTCACATGAATGCAGACAAACAGACAGACTTCCCGTAGACGGATTTTGTCCAAAATTTGACAGAAACCTACAAATTATGTGTAAAGATCCACACACCAAATTTCATCCCTGTATCTCTAATAGTTTTCGAGTTATCGTGTTCACAGACAGACAGACATAATTCCAAAATTCTGTTTTTCGAACTCTGGGAGGTCTAAAACTTCTAGATTGATAAAAATCTCGAGTTCGAATTTTTTTGACGATTACAATACTTTCTCTTTGCATATACTTCGTATACCAGGCAGTAACCAGGGGGATCCTAATCTCCCCTAAACTTTCTAGTATACTTCCCCAAAAAGGTGCTATTTCACCTCCCCCCGCGTGATTAAAAAAATTCGAACCTACTGTATCCCAGAATCCAATGACTATCAGAAGGTTTTTCATTGTAGATTATAGTGATTGTAAAATATTTAAGTGAAGAATCAAATTCAAAGAGATGCATACCGATTAAAACGCCACTCTTGCCGGCTCAAGGGCAAAGTGACGTAATCCTTCCACGTGCACAGAGATTGCTACCAGTACGCATGCGTATTTAGAATCGGATTAGAAGAATTAATTATGCAATTTGAACGCATTTTTTAACCGATTGAAACGAAATTTGGGTACAGATCTATAATTAATGTTAGCAACCGTGATACCAATTTTTATTTATCTATGTAGATGTAATTTTTACAAGTATGCGATTATACAGTCCGACAGATAGTCAACCCTTCGACGGATTTGGTTCAAAATTTGATGCGGACCTACATTCATAATGATAAGACTATGTACCAAATTTTATCCATCTAGCTATTCAAGTTTTTGAATTACAGTGTTCAAATGCCCGAGGACAGACAGACAGACTTCTCGTAGACGGATTTTGTCCGAAATTTGATAGAAACCTACAAATTATGTGTAAAGATCATATACCAAATTTCATCCCTGTAGCTCCAATAGTTTTCGAGTTATCGTGTTCACAGACATACATAATTCCAAAATTGTATTTTTCGGACTCAGGGAGGCCTAAAACGTGGAGGTTTATAAAAATCTGGAGTTCGAATTTTTTTTTGACGATTACAATACTTTCTCTTTGTATATAGTTCGTATGTGAGACATTAAAAAACAGTGCTTCCACTATACCGTGCTTGGCGGCTGTACATTTGGTATGAAAATTTTATTTCTTCAAAATGACAACCATTTATTAATTTTTTTGGTTCGTCAAATAAATATATTGACTTTTAGATTATATTCTGTAGCTGTAATCATCGTTAGTTAAACATTTGAATTCGATTTCAGAAATGCGTTCTTCTACAGTTCTGTGTGTCGCTGATAGAATTAAATTTGTATCCTTAATCCATCTTCCACTTTTTCCACAACCTACAACAATATGAGTCAACTTCTGCGAAACCCACAGAAGTATACAATAGAAATTTTATCTGGCCAGTAAAAGGCCTCATCTCGCCTTCGTAGATTACTCACGGTACGTTGCGAAGATATATGTCCAATGAAAAAAAATTGCAGATAAAAGGCGAACGTCTAAACCGCTTTAATGGTCAATAGAATTTGTTTAACCACGGCGGTATAAACACACACTTTAGTTTAATGATCTCTGGCCTTGGAGTCACCTGCCTTGAGCAAGCACGTAACTCGTATCACGTAGCGAGAGCAAGAATTAAGCAACAAACGGGGGAAAAAAATAAAAAGAATGTCGCACTCTTCCATAAAACAGCCTGTCCACTTAAAGTGTAATTGAAGACCATAATTGAAGCCAAGAAAATTGAGCTATTTGAGATAACTGAATATTTTTGACTGCAATTAGCATGTGTAAGAGGTCGATTGCATGTGCAAAATTT